>CM032132.1:31841582-31890862 GCA_018894105.1 Jacaranda mimosifolia | reverse complement strand
AATACTGCTACAGACCCCATCAACAAACAAGCCCTAAAATATATTCAAAATGAGTATGTGGACTTTCAAATTTGGTAGTACAAAATATATATATGTAGAAATCAACTTTTTGCATTTGAGCTTTTAAACTATAGATTTGGCATTTTATTATAAGTTTTAAAACATAATGTTATTAAAATTATACCTTTTAAAAGTATGTAAAAATTTATAATATATTAAATAAATTAACAAAATTTTATAATTGTCTCCTTCCCCCCCCCCTTTGTAGATAGATACACTCTAAAAGATGAGTAGTTCCATCCTCCTCCTCTTCCTGAATGACGATGAGCGACCTTTTATTGGCTAGTTCCTCATCTCATCCACTTTCTATACTTTTCGTCTGCCCTATCCAACGCTCCACAGTTCGACTGATAGTGCACCCACACAACCTAATACGGCTATGGCCCCATCAGCAAACAGGCCCTAAAATGTTTTGAAAATGAGTATGTTAACTTTCAATTTAGTTAGGACAAAAAATAATATATATACACATATAAATTAAATTTTTCCATTTGATATTTAAAATTATAAGTTTGATATTTTATAAGTTTTTCAACATAATGCTATAAAAATTTTACATTTCAAAAAGTATATCAAAATTTATAATATTTTAAATAAATTAATAAAATTTTACAACTATCCCGCCCCCCCACGGAGGTAGATACACTCTATTTCCCCAAAAAAACAGCTCGCTCATTTCTCTTCAACTGAATGCAATAGACGACCTCTAAACAGCCAGCTCCTCATCTCGTCCGCTTCCTATATACACTCCACCCAATCCGACGCTACACAGTTCGACTGAAAGAACACCCGCACAACCTAATGCGGCTACAGACCCCATCAACAAACAAGCCCTGAAATATATTCAAAATGAGTATGTGGACTTTCAAATTTGGTAGTACAAAATATATATATATATAGAAATCAACTTTTTGCATTTGAGCTTTTAAACTATAAATTTGGCATTTTATTGTAAGTTTTAAAGCATAATATTATTAAAAATTATACCTTTTAAAAGTATGTAAAAATTTATAGTATATTAAATAAATTAACAAAATTTTATAATTCTCTCCCTCCCCCCCTATGTAGATAGATACACTCTATTTCCCCTAAAAGATGAGTAGTTTCATCCTCCTCCTCCTCCTCCTCCTCCTGAATGACGATGAGCGACCATTTATTGGCTAGTTCCTCATCTCATCCACTTTCTATACTTTTCCTCTACGCTATCCAACGCTCCACAGTTCGACTGATAGTGCAGCCACACAACCTAATACGGTTGTGGCCCCATCAGCAAACAAGCCCTAAAATATTTTGAAAATGAGTATTTTAACTTTCAATTTAGTTAGGACAAAAAATAATATATATATATATATATATATAAATTAATTTTTTCCATTCGATATTTTAAATTATAAGTTTGATATTTTATAAGTTTTTCAACATAATGCTATAAAAATTTTACATTTCAAAAAGTATATCAAAATTTATAATATTTTAAATAAATTAATAAAATTTTACAACTGTCCCCCCCACGTAGGTAGATACACTCTATTTCCCAAAAAAAATACCTCGCTCCTTTCTCCTTCAACTGAATGCAATGGGCGACTTCTAAACAACCAGCTCCTCATCTCGTCCACTTCCTATTTACCTTTGCCCTATCCGGCGCTCCACAGTTCGACTGAAAGAACACCCGCACAACCTCATACTGCTGCAGACCCCAACAACAAACAAGCCCTAAAATATACTCAAAATGAGTATGTGGACTTTCAAATTCAGTAAGACAAAATATATATATATATAGAAATCAACTTTTTGCATTTGAGCTTTTAAACTATAAATTTTGCATTTTATTATAAGTTTTAAAACATAATGTTATTAAAATTATACCTTTTAAAAGTATGTAAAAATTTATAGTATATTAAATAAATTAAAAAAAATTTATATTTCTCTCCCTCCCCCCCCCCTATGTAGATAGATAGATAGACTCTGTTTCCCCTAAAAGATGAGTAGTTCCATCCTCCTCCTCCGCCTAAACGACGATGAGCGACCATTTATTGGCTAGTTCCTCATCTCATCCACTTTCAATACTTTTCCTCTACTCTATCCAACGCTCCACAGTTCGACAGATAGTGTAGCCACACAACCTAATACGATTGTGGCCCCATCAGCGAACAAGCCCTAAAATGTTTTGAAAATGAGTATGCTAACTTTCAATTTAGTTAGGAAAAAAATAATATACATATATATATATATATATAAATTAATTTTTTCCATTTGATATTTTAAATTATAAGTTTGATATTTTATAAGTTTTTCAACATAATGCTATAAAAATTTTACATTTCAAAAAGTATATCAAAATTTATAATATTTTAAATAAATTAATAAAATTTTACAACTGTCCCCCCCCACGTAGGTAGATACACTCTATTTCCCCAAAAAAATACCTCGCTCCTTTCTCCTTCAACTGAATGCAATGGGCGACCTCTAAACAACCAGCTCCTCATCTCGTCCACTTCCTATTTACCTATGCCCTATCCGACGCTCCACAGTTCGACTGAAAGAACACCCGCACAACCTAATACTGCTGCAGACCCCAACAACAAACAAGCCCTAAAATATACTCAAAATGAGTATGTGGACTTTCAAATTCAGTAAGACAAAATATATATATATATATAGAAATCAACTTTTTGCATTTGAGCTTTTAAACTATAAATTTTGCATTTTATTATAAGTTTTAAAACATAATGTTATTAAAATTATACCTTTTAAAAGTATGTAAAAATTTATAGTATATTAAATAAATTAAAAAAAATTTATAATTCTCTCCCTCCCCCCCCCCTATGTAGATAGATAGACTCTGTTTCCCCTAAAAGATGAGTAGTTCCATCCTCCTCCTCCGCCTGAACGACGATGAGCGACCATTTATTGGCTAGTTCCTCATCTCATCCACTTTCAATACTTTTCCTCTACTCTATCCACCGCTCCACAGTTCGACAGATAGTGTTGCCACACAACCTAATACGATTGTGGCCCCATCAGCGAACAAGCCCTAAAATGTTTTGAAAATGAGTATGCTAACTTTCAATTTAGTTAGGAAAAAAATAATATACATATATATATATATATAAATTAATTTTTTCCATTTGATATTTTAAATTATAAGTTTGATATTTTATAAGTTTTTCAACATAATGCTATAAAAATTTTACATTTCAAAAAGTATATCAAAATTTATAATATTTTAAATAAATTAATAAAATTTTACAACTATCCCGCCCCCCGACGGAGGTAGATACACTCTATTTCCCCAAAAAAACAGCTCGCTCATTTCTCTTCAACTGAATGCAATAGACGACCTCTAAACAGCCAGCTCCTCATCTCGTCCGCTTCCTATATACACTCCACCCAATCCGACGCTACACAGTTCGACTGAAAGAACACCCGCACAACCTAATGCGGCTACAGACCCCATCAACAAACAAGCCCTGAAATATATTCAAAATGAGTATGTGGACTTTCAAATTTGGTAGTACAAAATATATATATATATAGAAATCAACTTTTTGCATTTGAGCTTTTAAACTATAAATTTGGCATTTTATTGTAAGTTTTAAAGCATAATATTATTAAAATTATACCTTTTAAAAGTATGTAAAAATTTATAGAATATTAAATAAATTAACAAAATTTTATAATTCTCTCCCTCCCCCCCTATGTAGATAGATACACTCTATTTCCCCTAAAAGATGAGTAGTTTCATCCTCCTCCTCCTCCTCCTCCTCCTGAATGACGATGAGCGACCATTTATTGGCTAGTTCCTCATCTCATCCACTTTCTATACTTTTCCTCTACGCTATCCAACGCTCCACAGTTCGACTGATAGTGCAGCCACACAACCTAATACGGTTGTGGCCCCATCAGCAAACAAGCCCTAAAATATTTTGAAAATGAGTATTTTAACTTTCAATTTAGTTAGGACAAAAAATATATATATATATATATATATAAATTAATTTTTTCCATTCGATATTTTAAATTATAAGTTTGATATTTTATAAGTTTTTCAACATAATGCTATAAAAATTTTACATTTCAAAAAGTATATCAAAATTTATAATATTTTAAATAAATTAATAAAATTTTACAACTGTCCCCCCCACGTAGGTAGATACACTCTATTTCCCAAAAAAAATACCTCGCTCCTTTCTCCTTCAACTGAATGCAATGGGCGACTTCTAAACAACCAGCTCCTCATCTCGTCCACTTCCTATTTACCTTTGCCCTATCCGGCGCTCCACAGTTCGACTGAAAGAACACCCGCACAACCTCATACTGCTGCAGACCCCAACAACAAACAAGCCCTAAAATATACTCAAAATGAGTATGTGGACTTTCAAATTCAGTAAGACAAAATATATATATATATAGAAATCAACTTTTTGCATTTGAGCTTTTAAACTATAAATTTTGCATTTTATTATAAGTTTTAAAACATAATGTTATTAAAATTATACCTTTTAAAAGTATGTAAAAATTTATAGTATATTAAATAAATTAAAAAAAATTTATATTTCTCTCCCTCCCCCCCCCCCCTATGTAGATAGATAGACTCTGTTTCCCCTAAAAGATGAGTAGTTCCATCCTCCTCCTCCGCCTGAACGACGATGAGCGACCATTTATTGGCTAGTTCCTCATCTCATCCACTTTCAATACTTTTCCTCTACTCTATCCAACGCTCCACAGTTCGACAGATAGTGTAGCCACACAACCTAATACGATTGTGGCCCCATCAGCGAACAAGCCCTAAAATGTTTTGAAAATGAGTATGCTAACTTTCAATTTAGTTAGGAAAAAAATAATATACATATATATATATATATAAATTAATTTTTTCCATTTGATATTTTAAATTATAAGTTTGATATTTTATAAGTTTTTCAACATAATGCTATAAAAATTTTACATTTCAAAAAGTATATCAAAATTTATAATATTTTAAATAAATTAATAAAATTTTACAACTGTCCCCCCCACGTAGGTAGATACACTCTATTTCCCCAAAAAAATAGCTCGCTCCTTTCTCCTTCAACTGAATGCAATGGGCGACCTCTAAACAACCAGCTCCTCATCTCGTCCACTTCCTATTTACCTATGCCCTATCCGACGCTCCACAGTTCGACTGAAAGAACACCCGCACAACCTAATACTGCTGCAGACCCCAACAACAAACAAGCCCTAAAATATACTCAAAATGAGTATGTGGACTTTCAAATTCAGTAAGACAAAATATATATATATATATAGAAATCAACTTTTTGCATTTGAGCTTTTAAACTATAAATTTTGCATTTTATTATAAGTTTTAAAACATAATGTTATTAAAATTATACCTTTTAAAAGTATGTAAAAATTTATAGTATATTAAATAAATTAAAAAAAATTTATAATTCTCTCCCTCCCCCCCCCCTATGTAGATAGATAGACTCTGTTTCCCCTAAAAGATGAGTAGTTCCATCCTCCTCCTCCGCCTGAACGACGATGAGCGACCATTTATTGGCTAGTTCCTCATCTCATCCACTTTCAATACTTTTCCTCTACTCTATCCACCGCTCCACAGTTCGACAGATAGTGTTGCCACACAACCTAATACGATTGTGGCCCCATCAGCGAACAAGCCCTAAAATGTTTTGAAAATGAGTATGCTAACTTTCAATTTAGTTAGGAAAAAAATAATATACATATATATATATATATAAATTAATTTTTTCCATTTGATATTTTAAATTATAAGTTTGATATTTTATAAGTTTTTCAACATAATGCTATAAAAATTTTACATTTCAAAAAGTATATCAAAATTTATAATATTTTAAATAAATTAATAAAATTTTACAACTATCCCGCCCCCCGACGGAGGTAGATACACTCTATTTCCCCAAAAAAACAGCTCGCTCATTTCTCTTCAACTGAATGCAATAGACGACCTCTAAACAGCCAGCTCCTCATCTCGTCCGCTTCCTATATACACTCCACCCAATCCGACGCTACACAGTTCGACTGAAAGAACACCCGCACAACCTAATGCGGCTACAGACCCCATCAACAAACAAGCCCTGAAATATATTCAAAATGAGTATGTGGACTTTCAAATTTGGTAGTACAAAATATATATATATATATAGAAATCAACTTTTTGCATTTGAGCTTTTAAACTATAAATTTGGCATTTTATTGTAAGTTTTAAAGCATAATATTATTAAAATTATACCTTTTAAAAGTATGTAAAAATTTATAGAATATTAAATAAATTAACAAAATTTTATAATTCTCTCCCTCTCCCCCTATGTAGATAGATACACTCTATTTCCCCTAAAAGATGAGTAGTTCCATCCTCCTCCTCCTCCTGAATGACGATGAGCGACCATTTATTGGCTAGTTCCTCATCTCATCCACTTTCTATACTTTTCCTCTACGCTATCCAACGCTCCACAGTTCGACTGATAGTGCAGCCACACAACCTAATACGGTTGTGGCCCCATCAGCAAACAAGCCCTAAAATATTTTGAAAATGAGTATTTTAACTTTCAATTTAGTTAGGACAAAAAATAATATATATATATATAAATTAATTTTTTCCATTTGATATTTTAAATTATAAGTTTGATATTTTATAAGTTTTTCAACATAATGCTATAAAAATTTTACATTTCAAAAAGTATATCAAAATTTATAATATTTTAAATAAATTAATAAAATTTTACAACTGTCCCCCCCACGTAGGTAGATACACTCTATTTCCCAAAAAAAATACCTCGCTCCTTTCTCCTTCAACTGAATGCAATGGGCGACTTCTAAACAACCAGCTCCTCATCTCGTCCACTTCCTATTTACCTTTGCCCTATCCGGCGCTCCACAGTTCGACTGAAAGAACACCCGCACAACCTAATACTGCTGCAGACCCCAACAACAAACAAGCCCTAAAATATACTCAAAATGAGTATGTGGACTTTCAAATTCAGTAAGACAAAATATATATATATATAGAAATCAACTTTTTGCATTTGAGCTTTTAAACTATAAATTTTGCATTTTATTATAAGTTTTAAAACATAATGTTATTAAAATTATACCTTTTAAAAGTATGTAAAAATTTATAGTATATTAAATAAATTAAAAAAAATTTATAATTCTCTCCCTCCCCCCCCTATGTAGATAGATACACTCTGTTTCCCCTAAAAGATGAGTAGTTCCATCCTCTTCCTCCTCCTGAATGACGATGAGCGACCATTTATTGGCTAGTTCCTCATCTCATCCACTTTCAATACTTTTCTTCTACTCTATCCAACGCTCCACAGTTCGACAGATAGTGTAGCCACACAACCTAATACGATTGTGGCCCCATCAGCGAACAAGCCCTAAAATGTTTTGAAAATGAGTATGCTAACTTTCAATTCAGTTAGGAAAAAAATAATATACATATATATATATAAATTAATTTTTTCCATTTGATATTTTAAATTATAAGTTTGATATTTTATAAGTTTTTCAACATAATGCTATAAAAATTTTACATTTCAAAAAGTATATCAAAATTTATAATATTTTAAATAAATTAATAAAATTTTACAACTATCCCGCCCCCCCACGGAGGTAGATACACTCTATTTCCCAAAAAAAAACAGCTCGCTCATTTCTCTTCAACTGAATGCAATAGATGACCTCTAAACAGCCAGCTCCTCATCTCGTCCGCTTCCTATATACACTCCACCCAATCTGATGCTACACAGTTCGACAGAAAGAACACCCGCACAACCTAATGCTGCTACAGACCCCATCAACAAACAAGCCCTAAAATATATTCAAAATGAGTATGTGGACTTTCAAATTTGGTAGTACAAAATATATATATGTAGAAATCAACTTTTTGCATTTGAGCTTTTAAACTATAGATTTGGCATTTTATTATAAGTTTTAAAACATAATGTTATTAAAATTATACCTTTTAAAAGTATGTAAAAATTTATAATATATTAAATAAATTAACAAAATTTTATAATTGTCTCCTTCCCCCCCCCCCCTTTGTAGATAGATACACTCTAAAAGATGAGTAGTTCCATCCTCCTCCTCTTCCTGAATGACGATGAGCGACCTTTTATTGGCTAGTTCCTCATCTCATCCACTTTCTATACTTTTCATCTGCCCTATCCAACGCTCCACAGTTCGATTGATAGTGCACCCACACAACCTAATACGGCTATGGCCCCATCAGCAAACAGGCCCTAAAATGTTTTGAAAATGAGTATGTTAACTTTCAATTTAGTTAGGACAAAAAATAATATATATATATATATAAATTAATTTTTTCCATTTGATATTTTAAATTATAAGTTTGATATTTTATAAGTTTTTCAACATAATGCTATAAAAATTTTACATTTCAAAAAGTATATCAAAATTTATAATATTTTAAATAAATTAATAAAATTTTACAACTATCCTGCCCCCCCACGGAGGTAGATATACTCTATTTCCCCAAAAAAACAGCTCGCTCATTTCTCTTCAACTGAATGCAATAGACGACCTCTAAACAGCCAGCTCCTCATCTCGTCCGCTTCCTATATACACTCCACCCAATCCGACGCTACACAGTTCGACTGAAAGAACACCCGCACAACCTAATGCTGCTACAGGCCCCATCAACTAACAAGCCCTAAAATATATTCAAAATGAGTATGTGGACTTTCAAATTTGGTAGTACAAAATATATATATGTAGAAATTAACTTTTTGCATTTGAGCTTTTAAACTATAAATTTGGCATTTTATTGTAAGTTTTAAAACATAATATTATTAAAATTATACCTTTTAAAAGTATGTAAAAATTTATAGTATATTAAATAAATTAACAAAATTTTATAATTCTCAACCTCCCCCCTATGTAGATAGATACACTCTATTTCCCCTAAAAGATGAGTAGTTCCATCCTCCTCCTCCTCCTGAATGACGATGAGCGACCATTTATTGGCTAGTTCCTCATCTCATCCACTTTCTATACTTTTCCTCTACGCTATCCAACGCTCCACAGTTCGACTGATAGTGCAGCCACACAACCTAATACGGTTGTGGCCCCATCAGGAAACAAGCCCTAAAATATTTTGAAAATGAGTATTTTAACTTTCAATTTAGTTAGGACAAAAAATAATATATATATATATAAATTAATTTTTTCCATTCGATATTTTAAATTATAAGTTTGATATTTTATATGTTTTTCAACATAATGCTATAAAAATTTTACATTTCAAAAAGTATATCAAAATTTATAATATTTTAAATAAATTAATAAAATTTTACAACTGTCCCCCCCACGTAGGTAGATACACTCTATTTCCCCAAAAAAATACCTCGCTCCTTTCTCCTTCAACTGAATGCAATGGGCGACCTCTAAACAACCAGCTCCTCATCTCGTCCACTTCCTATTTACCTATGCCCTATCCGACGCTCCACAGTTCGACTGAAAGAACACGCGCACAACCTAAAATATACTCAAAATGAGTATGTGGACTTTCAAATTCAGTAAGACAAAATATATATATATATATAGAAATCAACTTTTTGCATTTGAGCTTTTAAACTATAAATTTTGCATTTTATTATAAGTTTTAAAACATAATGTTATTAAAATTATACCTTTTAAAAGTATGTAAAAATTTATAGTATATTAAATAAATTAAAAAAAAATTATAATTCTCTCCCTCCCCCCCCCATGTAGATAGATACACTCTGTTTCCCCTAAAAGATGAGTAGTTCCATCCTCCTCCTCCGCCTGAATGACGATGAGCGACCATTTATTGGCTAGTTCCTCATCTCATCCACTTTCAATACTTTTCCTCTACTCTATCCAACGCTCCACAGTTCGACAGATAGTGTAGCCACACAACCTAATATGATTGTGGCCCCATCAGCGAACAAGCCCTAAAATGTTTTGAAAACGAGTATGCTAACTTTCAATTTAGTTAGGAAAAAAATAATATACATATATATATAAATTAATTTTTTCCATTTGATATTTTAAATTATAAGTTTGATATTTTATAAGTTTTTCAACATAATGCTATAAAAATTTTACATTTCAAAAAGTATATCAAAATTTATAATATTTTAAATAAATTAATAAAATTTTACAACTATCCCGCCCCCCCACGGAGGTAGATACACTCTACTTCCCCAAAAAAACAGCTCGCTCATTTCTCTTCAACTGAATGCAATAGACGACCTCTAAACAGCCAGCTCCTCATCTCGTCCGCTTCCTATATACACTCCACCCAATCCGACGCTACACAGTTCGACTGAAAGAACACCCGCACAACCTAATGCTGCTACAGACCCCATCAACAAACAAGCCCTAAAATATATTCAAAATGAGTATGTGGACTTTCAAATTTGGTAGTACAAAATATATATATATAGAAATCAACTTTTTGCATTTGAGCTGTTAAACTATAAATTTGGCATTTCATTGTAAGTTTTAAAACATAATATTATTAAAATTATACCTTTTAAAAGTATGTAAAAATTTATAGTATATTAAATAAATTAACAAAATTTTATAATTCTCTCCCTCCCCCCCTATGTAGATAGATACACTCTATTTCCCCTAAAAGATGAGTAGTTCCATCCTCCTCCTCCTCCTGAATGACGATGAGCGACCATTTATTGGCTAGTTCCTCATCTCATCCACTTTCTGTACTTTTCCTCTACCCTATCCAATGCTCCACAGTTCGACTGATAGTGCTGCCACACAACCTAATACGGTTGTGGCCCCATCAGCAAACAAGCCCTAAAATATTTTGAAAATGAGTATTTTAACTTTCAATTTAGTTAGGACAAAAAATAATATATATATATATATAAATTGATTTTTTCCATTCGATATTTTAAATTATAAGTTTGATATTTTATAAGTTTTTCAACATAATGCTATAAAAATTTTACATTTCAAAAAGTATATCAAAATTTATAATATTTTAAATAAATTAATAAAATTTTACAACTGTCCCCCCCACGTAGGTAGATACACTCTATTTCCCAAAAAAAATACCTCGCTCCTTTCTCCTTCAACTGAATGCAATGGGTGACCTCTAAACAACCAGCTCCTCATCTCGTCCACATCCTATTTACCTATGCCCTATCCGACGCTCCACAGTTCGACTGAAAGAACACCCGCACAACCTAATACTGCTGCAGACCCCAACAACAAACAAGCCCTAAAATATACTCAAAATGAGTATGTGGACTTTCAAATTCAGTAAGACAAAATATATATATATATAGAAATCAACTTTTTGCATTTGAGCTTTTAAACTATAAATTTTGCATTTTATTATAAGTTTTAAAACATGATGTTATTAAAATTATACCTTTTAAAAGTATGTAAAAATTTATAGTATATTAAATAAATTAAAAAAAATTTATAATTCTCTCCCCCCCCCCTATGTAGATAGATAGACTCTGTTTCCCCTAAAAGATGAGTAGTTCCATCCTCCTCCTCCGCCTGAATGACGAGGAGCGACCATTTATTGGCTAGTTCCTCATCTCATCCACTTTCAATACTTTTCCTCTACTCTATCCAACGCTCCACAGTTCGACTGATAGTGTAGCCACACAACCTAATACGATTGTGGCCCCATCAGCGAGCAAGCCCTAAAATGTTTTGAAAATGAGTATGCTAACTTTCAATTTAGTTAGCAAAAAAATAATATACATATATATATATATAAATTAACTTTTTCCATTTGATATTTTAAATTATAAGTTTGATATTTTATAAGTTTTTCAACATAATGCTATAAAAATTTTACATTTCAAAAAGTATATCAAAATTTATAATATTTTAAATAAATTAATAAAATTTTACAACTATCCCGCCCCCCCACGGAGGTAGATACACTCTATTTCCCCAAAAAAACAGCTCGCTCATTTCTCTTCAACTGAATGCAATAGATGACCTCTAAACAGCCAGCTCCTCATCTCGTCCGCTTCCTATATACACTCCACCCAATCTGATGCTACACAGTTTGACAGAAAGAACACCAGCACAACCTAATGCTGCTACAGACCCCATCAACAAACAAGCCCTAAAATATATTCAAAATGAGTATGTGGACTTTCAAATTTGGTAGTACAAAATATATATATGTAGAAATCAAATTTTTGCATTTGAGCTTTTAAACTATAGATTTGGCATTTTATTATAAGTTTTAAAACATAATGTTATTAAAATTATACCTTTTAAAAGTATGTAAAAATTTATAATATATTAAATAAATTAACAAAATTTTATAATTGTCTCCTTCCCCCCCCCCCCTTTTGTAGATAGATACACTCTAAAAGATGAGTAGTTCCATCCTCCTCCTCTTCCTGAATGACGATGAGCGACCTTTTATTGGCTAGTTCCTCATCTCATCCACTTTCTATACTTTTCATCTGCCCTATCCAACGCTCCACAGTTCGACTGATAGTGCACCCACACAACCTAATACGGCTATGGCCCCATCAGCAAACAGGCCCTAAAATGTTTTGAAAATGAGTATGTTAACTTTCAATTTAGTTAGGACAAAAAATAATATATATATATATATAAATTAAATTTTTCATTTGATATTTTAATTTATAAGCTTGATATTTTATAAGTTTTTCAACATAATGCTATAAAAATTTTACATTTCAAAAAGTATATCAAAATTTATAATATTTTAAATAAATTAATAAAATTTTACAACTATCCCGCCCCCCCACGGAGGTATATACACTCTATTTCCCCAAAAAAACAGCTCGCTCATTTCTCTTCAACTGAATGCAATAGACGACCTCTAAACAGCCAGCTCCTCATCTCGTCCGCTTCCTATATACACTCCACCCAATCCGACGCTACACAGTTCGACTGAAAGAACACCCGCACAACCTAATGCGGCTACAGACGCCATCAACAAACAAGGCCTGAAATATATTCAAAATGAGTATGTGGACTCTCAAATTTGGTACTACAAAATATATATATATATAGAAATCAACTTTTTGCATTTGAGCTTTTAAACTATAAATTTGGCATTTTATTGTAAGTTCTAAAGCATAATATTATTAAAATTATACCTTTTAAAAGTATGTAAAAATTTATAGTGTATTAAATAAATTAACAAAATTTTATAATTCTCTCCCTCCCCCCCTATATAGATAGATACACTCTATTTCCCCTAAAAGATGAGTAGTTCCATCCTCCTCCTCCTCCTGAATGACGATGAGCGACCATTTATTGGCTAGTTCCTCATCTCATCCACTTTCTATACTTTTCCTCTACGCTATCCAGCGCTCCACAGTTCGACTGATAGTGCAGCCACACAACCTAATACGGCTATGGCCCCATCAGCAAACAAGCCCTAAAATATTTTGAAAATGAGTATTTTAACTTTCAATTTAGTTAGGACAAAAAATAATATATATATATATATAAATTAATTTTTTCCATTCGATATTTTAAATTATAAGTTTGATATTTTATAAGTTTTTCAACATAATGCTATAAAAATTTTACATTTCAAAAAGTATATCAAAATTTATAATATTTTAAATAAATTAATAAAATTTTACAACTGTCCCCCCCACGTAGGTAGATACACTCTATTTCCCAAAAAAAATACCTCGCTCCTTTGTCCTTCAACTGAATGCAATGGGCGACCTCTAAACAGCCAGCTCCTCATCTCGTCCACTTCCTATTTACCTTTGCCCTATCCGGCGCTCCACAGTTCGACTGAAAGAACACCCGCATAACCTAATACTGCTGCAGACCCCAACAACAAACAAGCCCTAAAATATACTCAAAATGAGTATGTGGACTTTCAAATTCAGTAAGACAAAATATATATATATATAGAAATCAACTTTTTGCATTTGAGCTTTTAAACTATAAATTTTGCATTTTATTATAAGTTTTAAAACATAATGTTATTAAAATTATACCTTTTAAAAGTATGTAAAAATTTATAGTATATTAAATAAATTAAAAAAAATTTATAATTCTCTCCCTCCCTCCCCCCCCCCTATGTAGATAGATACACTCTGTTTCCCCTAAAAGATGAGTAGTTCCATCCTCCTCCTCCGCCTGAATGACGATGAGCGACCGTTTATCGGCTAGTTCCTCATCTCATCCACTTTCAATACTTTTCCTCTACTCTATCCAACGCTCCACAGTTCGACTGATAGTGCAGCCACACAACCTAATACGGCTATGGCCTCATCAGCAAACAAGCCCTAAAATATTTTGAAAATGAGTATGTTAACTTTCAATTTAGTTAGGACAAAAAATAATATATATATATATATAAATTAATTTTTTCCATTTGATATTTTAAATTATAAGTTTGATATTTTATAAGTTTTTCAACATAATGCTATAAAAATTTTACATTTCAAAAAGTATATCAAAATTTATAATATTTTAAGTAAATTAATAAAATTTTACTTCTGTCCCCCCCCCATGTAGGTAGATACACTCTATTTCCCCAAAAAAATAGCTCGCTCCTTTCTCCTTCAACTGAATGCAATGGGCGACCTCTAAACAGCCAGCTCTTCATCTCGTCCGCTTCCTATTTATATATGCCCTATCCGACGCTCCACAGTTCGACTGAAAGAACACCTGCACAACCTAATACTGCTGCAGACCCCATCAACAAACAAGCGCTAAAATATACTCAAAATGAGTATGTGGACTTTCAAATTCGGTACGACAAAATATATATATATAGAAATCAACATTTTGCATTTGAGCTTTTAAACTATAAATTTGGCATTTTATTATAAGTTTTAAAACATAATGTTATTAAAATTATACCTTTTAAAACTATGTAAAAATTTATTGTATATTAAATAAAATAACAAAATTTTATAATTCTCTCCCCCCCCCCCTTTGTGGATAGATACACTCTGTTTCCCTTAAAAGATGAGTAGTTCCATCCTCCTCCTCCTCCTGAATGACGATGAGCGACCGTTTATTGGCTAGTTCCTCATCTCATCCACTTTCTATACTTTTCCTCTGCCTTATCCAGCGTTCCACAGTTCGACTGATAGTGCAGCCACACAAGCTAATACGGCTATGGCCTCATCAGCAAACAAGCCCTAAAATATTTTGAAAATGAGTATGTTAACTTTCAATTTAGTTAGGACAAAAAATAATATATATATATATAAATTAATTTTTTCCATTTGATATTTTAAATTATAAGTTTGATATTTTATAAGTTTTTCAACATAATGCTATAAAAATTTTACATTTAAAAAAGTATATCAAAATTTATAATATTTTAAACAAATTAATAAAATTTTACAATTACAACTGTCCCTCCCCCACGTAGGTAGATACACTCGATTTCCCAAAAAAAATAGCTCGCTCCTTTCTCCTTCAACTGAATGCAATGGGCGACCTCTAAACAGCCAGCTCTTCATCTCGTCCGCTTCCTATTTATCTATGCCCTATCCGACGCTCCACAGTTCGACTGAAAGAACACCTGCACAACCTAATACTGCTGCAGACCCCATCAACAAACAAGCGCTAAAATATACTCAAAATTAGTATGTGGACTTTCAAATTTGGTAGGACAAAATATATATATATAGAAATCAACTTTTCGCATGTGAGCTTTTAAACTATAAATTTGGCATTTTATTATAAGTTTTAAAACATAATGTTATTAAAATTATACCTTTTAAAAGTATGTAAAAATTTATAGTGTATTAAATAAATTAACAAAATTTTATAATTCTCTCCCTCCCCCCCTTTGTAGATAGATACACTCTGTTTCCCCTAAAAGATGAGTAGTTCCATCCTCCTCCTCCTCCTGAATGACGATGAGAGACCTTTTATTGGCTAGTTCCTCATCTCATCCACTTTCAATACTTTTCCTCTACCCTATCCAACGCTCCAAAGTTCGACTGATAGTGCAGCCACACAACCTAATACGATTGTGGCCCCATCAGCGAACAAGGCCTAAAATGTTTTGAAAATGAGTATGCTAACTTTCAATTTAGTTAGGAAAAAAATAATATATATATATATAAATTAATTTTTTCCATTTGATATTTTAAATTATAAGTTTGATATTTTATAAGTTTTTCAACATAATGCTATAAAAATTTTACATTTCAAAAAGTATATCAAAATTTATAATATTTTAAACAAATTAATAAAATTTTACAACTATCCCGCCCCCCCACGGAGGTAGATACACTCTATTTCCCCAAAAAAACAGCTCGCTCATGTCTCTTCAACTGCATGCAATAGATGACCTCTAAACAGCCAGCTCCTCATCTCGTCTGCTTCCTACATACACTCCACCCAATCCGACACTACACAGTTCGACTGAAAGAACACCCGCACAACCTAATGGAGCTACAGACCCCATCAACAAACAAGCCCTAAAATATATTCAAAATGAGTATGTGGACTTTCAAATTTGGTAGTACAATATATATATATGTAGAAATCAACTTTTTGCATTTGAGCTTTTAAACTATAAATTTGGCATTTTATTATAAGGTTTAAAACATAATGTTTTTAAAATTATACCTTTTAAAAGTATGTAAAAATTTATAATATATTAAATAAATTAACAAAATTTTATAATTGTCTCAATCCCCCCCTTTGTCGATAGATACACTCTGTTTCCCCTAAAAGATGAGTAGTTCCATCCTCCTCCTCCTCCTGAATGACGATGAGAGACCTTTTATTGGCTAGTTGCTCATGTCATCCACTTTCTATACTTTTCCTCTGCCTTATCCAGCGTTCCACAGTACGACTGATAGTGCAGCCACACAACCTAATACGGCTATGGCCTCATCAGCAAACAAGCCCTAAAATATTTTGAAAATGAGTATGTTAACTTTTAATTTAGTTAGGACAAAAAATAATATATATATATATAAATGAATTTTTTCCATTTGATATTTTAAATTATAAGTTTGATATTTTATAAGTTTTTCAACATAATGCTATAAAAATTTTACATTTAAAAAAGTATATCAAAATTTATAATATTTTAAAAAAGTTAATAAAATTTTACAATTACAACTGTCCCTCCCCCACGTAGGTAGATACACTCGATTTCCCAAAAAAAATAGCTCGCTCCTTTCTCCTTCAACTGAATGCAATGGGCGACCTCTAAACAGCCAGCTCTTCGTCTCGTCCGCTTCCTATTTATATATGCCCTATCCGACGCTCCACAGTTCGACTGAAAGAACACCTGCACAACCTAATACTACTGCAGACCCCATCAACAAACAAGCGCTAAAATATACTCAAAATGAGTATGTGGACTTTCAAATTCGGTACGACAAAATATATATATATAGAAATCAACATTTTGCATTTGAGCTTTTAAACTATAAATTTGGCATTTTATTATAAGTTTTAAAACATAATGTTATTAAAATTATACCTTTTAAAAGTATGTAAAAATTTATCGTATATTAAATAAAATAACAAAATTTTATAATTCTCTCCCCCCCCTTTGTGGATAGATACACTCTGTTTCCCCTAAAAGATGAGTAGTTCCATCCTCCTCCTCCTCCTGAATGACGATGAGCGACCGTTTATTGGGTAGTTCCTCATCTCATCCACTTTCTATACTTTTCCTCTGCCTTATCCAGCGTTCCACAGTTCGACTAATAGTGCAGCCACACAACCTAATACGGCTATGGCCTCATCAGCAAACAAGCCCTAAAATATTTTGAAAATGAGTATGTTAACTTTCAATTTAGTTAGGACAAAAAATAATACATATATATATATAAATTAATTTTTTCCATTTGATATTTTAAATTATAAGTTTGATATTTTATAAGTTTTTCAACATAATGCTATAAAAATTTTACATTTAAAAAAGTATATATAAATTTATAATATTTTAAACAAATTAATAAAATTTTACAATTACAACTGTCCCTCCCCCACGTAGGTAGGTACACTCGACTTCCCAAAAAAAATAGCTCGCTCCTTTCTCCTTCAACTGAACGCAATGGGCAACCTCTAAACAGCCAGCTCTTCATCTCGTCCGCTTCCTATTTATCTATGCCCTATCCGACGCTCGACAGTTCGACTGAAAGAACACCTGCACAACCTAATACTGCTGCAGACCCCATCAACAAACAAGCGCTAAAATATACTCAAAATGAGTATGTGGACTTTCAAATTTGGTAGGACAAAATATATATATATAGAAATCAACTTTTCGCATGTGAGCTTTTAAACTATAAATTTGGCATTTTATTATAAGTTTTAAAACATAATGTTATTAAAATTATACCTTTTAAAAGTATGTAAAAATTTATAGTATATTAAATAAATTAACAAAATTTTATAATTCTCTCCCTCCCCCCATTTGTCGATAGATACACTCTGTTTCCCCTAAAAGATGAGTAGTTCCATCCTCCTCCTCCTCCTGAATGACGATGAGAGACCTTTTATTGGCTAGTTCCTCATCTCATCCACTTTCTATACTTTTCCTCTGCCTTATTCAGCGTTCCACAGTTCGACTGATAGTGCAGCCACCCAACCTAATACGGCTATGGCCTCATCAGCCAACAAGCCATAAAATATTTTGAAAATGAGTATGTTAACTTTTAATTTAGTTAGGACAAAAAATAATATATATATATATATAAATTAATTTTTTCCATTTGATATTTTAAATTATAAGTTTGATATTTTATAAGTTTTTCAACATAATGTTATAAAAATTTTACATTTAAAAAAGTATATCAAAATTTATAATATTTTAAACAAATTAATAAAATTTTACAATTACAACTGTCCCTCCCCCACGTAGGTAGATACACTCGATTTCCCAAAAAAAATAGCTCGCTCCTTTCTCCTTCAACTGAATGCAATGGGCGACCTCTAAACAGCCAGCTCTTCATCTCGTCCGCTTCCTATTTATATAAGCCCTATCCGACGCTCCACAGTTCGACTGAAAGAACACCTGCACAACCTAATACTGCTGCAGACCCCATCAACAAACAAGCGCTAAAATATACTCAAAATGAGTATGTGGACTTTCAAATTCGGTATGACAAAATATATATATATAGAAATCAACATTTTGCATTTGAGCTTTTAAACTATAAATTTGGCATTTTATTATAAGTTTTAAAACATAATATTATTAAAATTATACCTTTAAAAAGTATGTAAAAATTTATTGTATATTAAATAAAATAACAAAATTTTATAATTCTCTCCCCCCCTCCCTTTGTGGATAGATACACTCTGTTTCCCCTAAAAGATTACTAGTTCCATCCTCCTCCTCCTCCTGAATGACGATGAGCGACCGTTTATTGGCTAGTTCCTCATCTCATCCACTTTCTATACTTTTCCTCTGCCTTATCCAGCGTTCCACAGTTCGACTGATAGTGCAGCCACACAAGCTAATACGGCTATGGCCTCATCAGCAAACAAGCCCTAAAATATTTTGAAAATGAGTATGTTAACTTTCAATTTAGTTAGGACAAAAAATAATATATATATATATAAATTAATTTTTTCAATTTGATATTTTAAATTATAAGTTTGATATTTTATAAGATTTTCAACATAATGCTATAAAAATTTTACATTTAAAAAAGTATATCAAAATTTATAATATTTTAAACAAATTAATAAAATTTTACAATTACAACTGTCCCTCCCCCACGTAGGTAGATACACTCGATTTCCCAAAAAAAATAGCTCGCTCCTTTCTCCTTCAACTGAATGCAATGGGCAACATCTAAACAGCCAGCTCTTCATCTCGTCCGCTTCCTATTTATCTATGCCCTATCCGACGCTCCACAGTTCGACTGAAAGAACACCGGCACAACCTAATACTGCTGCAGACCCCATCAACAAACAAGCGCTAAAATATACTCAAAATGAGTATGTGGACTTTCAAATTCGGTATGACAAAATATATATATATAGAAATCAACATTTTGCATTTGAGCTTTTAAACTATAAATTTGGCATTTTATTATAAGTTTTAAAACATAATGTTATTAAAATTATACCTTTTAAAAGTATGTAAAAATTTATTGTATATTAAATAAAATAACAAAATTTTATAATTCTCTCCCCCCCTCCCTTTGTGGATAGATACACTCTGTTTCCCCTAAAAGATTAGTAGTTCCATCCTCCTCCTCCTCCTGAATGACGATGAGCGACCGTTTATTGGCTAGTTCCTCATCTCATCCACTTTCTATACTTTTCCTCTGCCTTATCCAGCGTTCCACAGTTCGACTGATAGTGCAGCCACACAAGCTAATACGGCTATGGCCTCATCAGCAAACAAGCCCTAAAATATTTTGAAAATGAGTATGTTAACTTTCAATTTAGTTAGGACAAAAAATAATATATATATATATAAATTAATTTTTTCCATTTGATATTTTAAATTATAAGTTTGATATTTTATAAGATTTTCAACATAATGCTATAAAAATTTTACATTTAAAAAAGTATATCAAAATTTATAATATTTTAAACAAATTAATAAAATTTTACAATTACAACTGTCCCTCCCCCACGTAGGTAGATACACTCGATTTCCCAAAAAAAATAGCTCGCTCCTTTCTCCTTCAACTGAATGCAATGGGCAACCTCTAAACAGCCAGCTCTTCATCTCGTCCGCTTCCTATTTATCTATGCCCTATCCGACGCTCCACAGTTCGACTGAAAGAACACCGGCACAACCTAATACTGCTGCAGACCCCATCAACAAACAAGCGCTAAAATATACTCAAAATGAGTATGTGGACTTTCAAATTTGGTAGGACAAAATATATATATCTAGAAATCAACTTTTCGCATCTGAGCTTTTAAACTATAAATTTGGCATTTTGTTGCAAGATTTAAAACATAATGTTATTAAAATTATACCTTTTAAAAGTATGTAAAAATTTATAGTATATTAAATAAATTAACAAAATTTTATAATTCTCTTCCTTCCCCCCTTTGTAGATAGATACACTCTGTTTCCCCTAAAAGATGAGTAGTTCCGTCCTCCACCTCCTCCTGAATGACGATGAGCGACCTTTTATTGGCTAGTTGCTCATCTCATCCACTTTCTATACTTTTCCTCTGCCTATTCCAGCGTTCCACAGTTCGACTGATAGTGCAGCCACACAATCTAATACGGCTATGGCCTCATCAGCAAACAAGCACTAAAATATTTTGAAAATGAGTACGTTAACTTTTAATTTAGTTAGGACAAAAAATAATATATATATATATAAATTAATTTTTTCCATTTGTTATTTTAAATTATAAGTTTGATATTTTATAAGTTTTTCAACATAATGCTATAAAAATTTTACATTTAAAAAAGTATGTCAAAATTTATAATATTTTAAACAAATTAATAAAATTTTACAATTACAACTGTCCCTCCCCCACGTAGGTAGATACACTCGATTTTCGAAAAAAAATAGCTCGCTCCTTTCTCCTTCAACTGAATGCAATGGGCGACCTCTAAACAACCAGTTCTTCATCTCGTCCACTTCCTATTTATCTATGCCCTATCCGACGCTCCACAGTTCGACTGAAAGAACACCTGCACAACCTAATACTGCTGCAGACCCCATCAACAAACAAGCGCTAAAATATACTCAAAATGAGTATGTGGACTTTCAAATTCGGTACAACAAAATATATATATATATAGAAATCAACATTTTGCATTTAAGCTTTTAAACTATAAATTTGGCATTTTATTATAAGTTTTAAAACATAATGTTATTAAAATTATACCTTTTAAAAGTATGTAAAAATTTATAGTATATTAAATAAATTAACAAAATTTTATAATTCTCTCCCTCCCCCCCTATGTAGATAGATACACTCTGTTTCCCCAAAAAGATGAGTAGTTCCATCCTCCTCCTCCTCCTGAATGACGATGAGCGACCATTTATTGGCTAGTTCCTCATCTCATCCACTTTCTATACTTTTCCTCTGACTTATCCAACGTTCCACAGTTCGACTGATAGTGCAGCGACACAACCTAATACGGCTATGGCCCCATGAGCAAACAAGCCCTAAAATATTTTGAAAATGAGTATGTTAACTTTCAATTTAGTTAGGACAAAAAATAATATATATATATATATATAAATTAATTTTTTCCATTTGATATTTTAAATTATAAGTTTGATATTTTATAAGTTTTTCAACATAATGCTATAAAAATTTTACAGTTCAAAAAGTATATCAAAATTTATAATATTTGAAATAAATTAATAAAATTTTACAACTGTCCCCCCCCACGTAGGTAGATACACTCTATTTCCCAAAAAAAATACCTCGCTCCTTTCTCCTTCAACTGAATGCAATGGGCAACCTCTAAACAACCGGTTCATCATCTCGTCCACTTCCTATTTACCTATGCCCTATCCGACGCTCCATAGTTCGACTGAAAGAACACCCGCACAACCTAATACTGCTGCAGACCCCAACAACAAAGAAGCCCTAAAATATACTCAAAATGAGTATGTGGACTTTCAAATTTGGTAGTACAAATATATATATATATAGAAATCGACTTTTTGCATTTGAGCTTTTAAACTATAAATTTGGCATTTATTATAAGTTTTAAAACATAATGTTATTAAAATTATACCTTTTAAAAGTATGTAAAAATTTATAGTATATTAAATAAATTAGCAAAATTTTATAATTCTCTCCCTCCCCCCCCCCCCTATGTAGATAGATACACTCTGTTTCCCCTAAAAGATGAGTAGTTCCATCCTCCTCCTCCTCCTGAATGACGATGAGCGACCATTTATTGGCTAGTTCCTCATCTCATCCACTTTCAATACTTTTCCTCTACCCTATCCAACGCTCCACAGTTCGACTGATAGTGCATCCACACAACCTAATACGATTGTGGCCCCATCAGCGAACAAGCCCTAAAATGTTTTGAAAATGAGTATGTTAACTTTCAATTTAGTTAGGAAAAAAATAATATATATATATATATAAATTAATTTTTTCCATTTGATATTTTAAATTATAAGTTTGACATTTTATAAGTTTTTCAACATAATGCTACAAAAAATTTACATTTCAAAAAGTATATCAAAATTTAAAATATTTTAAATAAATTAATAAAATTTTACAACTATCCCGCCCCACCCACGTAGGTAGATACACTCTATTTCCCCAAAAAAACAGCTCGCTCATTTCTCTTCAACTGAATGCAATAGACGACCTCTAAACAGCGAGCTCCTCATATCGTCCGCTTCCTATATACACTCCACCCAATCCGAAGGTACACAGTTCGACTGAAAGAACACCCGCACAACCTAATGCTGCTACAGACCCCATCAACAAACAAGCCCTAAAATATATTCAAAATGAATATGTGGGCTTTCAAATTTGGTAGTACAAAATATATATATATAGAAATCAACTTTTTGCATTTGAGCTTTTAAACTATAAATTTGGCATTTTATAAGTTTTAAAACAAAATGTTATTAAAATTATACCTTTTAAAAGTATGTAAAAATTTATAATATATTAAATAAATTAATAAAATTTTATAATTCTCTCCCTTCCCCCCTCCTTTGTAGATAGACACACTCTATTTCCCCTAAAAAATGACTAGTTCCATCCTCCTCCTCCTCCTGAATGACGATGAGCGACCTTTTATTGGCTAGTTCCTCGTCTCATCTACTTTCTATACTTTTCCTCTGCCCTATCCAACGCTCCACAGTTCGACTGATAGTGCAGCCACACAACCTAATACGGCTGTGGCGCCATCAGCAAACAAGCCCTAAAATGTTTTGAAAATGAGTATGTTAACTTTCAATTTAGTTAGGACAAAAAATAATATATATATATATAAATTAATTTTTTCCATTTGATATTTGAAACTATAAGTTTGATATTTTATAAGTTTTTCAACATAATGCTATAAAAATTTTACGATTTCAAAAAGTATATCAAAATTTATAATATTTTAAATAAATTAATAAAATTTTACAACTGTCCCCCCCCCACGTAGGTAGATACACTCTATTTCCCAAAAAAAATAGCTCGCTCCTTTCTCCTTCAACTGAATGCAATGGGCGACCTCTAAACAGCCAGCTCCTCATCTCGTCCGCTTCCTATTTACCTATGCCCTATCCGACGCTCCACAGTTCGACTGAAAGAACACCCGCACAACCTAATACTGCTGCAGGCCCCATCAACAAACAAGCCCTAAAATATACTCAAAATGAGTATGTGGACTTTCAAATTCGGTAAGACAAAATATATATATATAGAAATCAACTTTTTGCATTTGAGCTTTTAAACTATAAATTTGGCATTTTATAAGTTTTAAAACAAAATGTTATTAAAATTATACCTTTTAAAAGTATGTAAAAATTTATAATATATTAAATAAATTAATAAAATTTTATAATTCTCTCCCTCCCCCCCCTATGTAGATAGATACACCCTGTTTCCCCTAAAAGATGAGTAGTTCCATCCTCCTCCTCCTCCTCCTGAATGACGATGAGCGACCATTTATTGGCTAGTTCCTCTTCTCAGCCACTTTGAATACTTTTCCTCTACCCTATCCAACGCTCCACAGTTCGACTGATAGTGCAGCCACACAACCTAATACGATTGTGGCCCCATCAGCGAACAAGCCCTAAAATGTTTTGAAAATGAGTATGTTAACTTTCAATTTAGTTAGGACAAATAATAATATATATATAAATTAATTTTTTCCATTTGATATTTTAAATTATAAGTTTGATATTTTATAAGTTTTTCAACATAATGCTATAAAAATTTTACATTTCAAAAAGTATATCAAAATTTATAATATTTTAAATAAATTAATAAAATTTTTCAACAGTCCCCCCCCCATCGTATGTAGATACACTCTATTTCCCAAAAAAAATAGCTCGCTCTTTTCTCCTTCAACTGAATGCAATGGGCAACCTCTAAACAGCCAGCTCCTCATCTCGTCCGCTTCCTATTTACCCTCTGCCCTATCCGACGCTCCACAGTTCGACTGAAAGAACACCCGCACAACCTAATACTGCTGCAGACCCCATCAACAAACAAGCCCTAAAATATACTCAAAATGAGTATGTGGACTTTCAAATTTGGTAGGACAAAATATATATATATAGAAATCAACTTTTTGCATTTGAGCTTTTAAACTATAAATTTGGCATTTTATAAGTTTTAAAACAAAATGTTATTAAAATTATACCTTTTAAAAGTATGTAAAAATTTATAATATATTAAATAAATTAATAAAATTTTATAATTCTCTCCCCCCCCCCCTTATGTTGATAGACACACTCTATTTCCCCTAAAAGATGAGTAGTTCCATCCTCCTCCTCCTCCTCCTGAATGACGATGAGCGACCTTTTATTGGCTAGTTCCTCATCTCATCCACTTTCTATACTTTTCCTCTGCCCTATCCAACGCTCCACAGTTCGACTGATAGTGCAGCCACACAACCTAATACGGCTGTGGCCCCATCAGCAAACAAGCCCTAAAATGTTTTGAAAATGAGTATGTTAACTTTCAATTTAGTTAGGACAAAAAATAATATATATATATATAAATTAATTTTTTCCATTTGATATTTGAAACTATAAATTGTATATTTTATAAGTTTTTCAACATAATGCTATAAAAATTTTACATTTCAAAAAGTATATCAAAATTTATAATATTTTAAATAAATTAATAAAATTTTAGAATTGTCTCCCCCCCACGTAGGTAGATACACTCTATTTCCCCAAAAAAAACAGCTCGCTCCTTTCTCCTTCAACTGAATGCAATGGGCGACCTCTAAACAGCCAGCTCCTCATCTCGTCCGCTTCCTATTTACCCTCTGCCCTATCCGACGCTCCACAGTTCGACTGAAAGAACACCTGCACAACCGTAATACTGCTGCAGACCCCTATCAACAAACAAGCGCTAAAATATACTCAAAATGAGTATGTGGACTTTCAAATTTCGGTACGACAAAATATATATATATATATATAGAAATCAACTTTTTGCATTTGAGCTTTTAAACTATAAATTTGGCATTTTATTATAAGTTTTAAAACATAATGTTATTAAAATTATACCTTTTAAAGTATGTGAAAATTTATAGTATATTAAATAAATTAACAAAATTTTATAATTCTCTCCCCTCTCCCCCTTTGTAGATAGATACACTCTGTTTCCCCTAAAAGATGAGTAGTTCCATCCTCCTCCTCCTCCTCCTGAATGACGATGAGCGACCATTTATTGGCTAGTTCCTCATCTCATCCACTTTCTATACTTTTCCTCTACCCTATCCAACGCTACACAGTTCGACTGATAGTGCAGCCACACAACCTAATACGATTGTGGCCCCATCAGTGAACAAGCCCTAAAATGTTTTGAAAATGAGTATGTTAACTTTCAATTTAGTTAGGACAAAAAATAATATATATATATAAATTAATTTTTTCCAATTGATATTTCAAATTATAAGTTTGATATTTTATAAGTTTTTCAACATAATGCTATAAAAATTTTACATTTCAAAAAGTATATCAAAATTTATAATATTTTACATAAATTAATAAAATTTTTGAACAGTCCCCCCCCATCGTAGGTAGATACACTCTATTTCCCAAAAAAAATAGCTCGCTCCTTTCTCCTTCAACTGAATGCAATGGGCGACCTCTAAACAGCCAGCTCCTCATCTCGTCCGCTTCCTATTTATCTATGCCCTATCCGATGGTCCACAGTTCGACTGAAAGAACACCCGCACAACGTAATACTGCTGCTGACCCCTATTAACAAACAAGCGCTAAAATATACTCAAAATGAGTATGTGGACTTTCAAATTCGGTAAGACAAAATATATATATATATAGAAATCAACTTTTTGCATTTGAGCTTTTAAACTATAAATTTGGCATTTTATTATAAGTTTTAAAACATAATGTTATTAAAATTATACCTTTTAAAAGTATGTAAAATTTATAGTATATTAAATAAATTAACAAAATTTTATAATTCTCTCCCTCCCCCCCTTTGTAGATAGATACACTCTGTTTCCCCTAAAAGATGAGTAGTTCCATCCTCCTCCTCCTCCTGAATGACGATGAGCGACCATTTATTGGCTAGTTCCTCATCTCATCCACTTTCTATACTTTTCCTCTACCCTATCCAACGCTTCACAGTTCGACTGATAGTGCAGCCACACAACCTAATACGACTATGGCCCCATCAGCAAACAAGCCCTAAAATGTTTTGAAAATGAGTATGTTAACTTTCAATTTAGTTAGGACAAAAAATAATATATATATATATAAATTAATTTTTTCCATTTGATATTTTAAATTATAAGTTTGATATTTTATAAGTTTTTCAACATAATGCTATAAAAATTTTACATTTCAAAAAGTATATCAAAATTTATAATATTTTAAATAAATTAATAAAATTTTATTACAACTGTCCCCCCTCCCACGTAGGTAGATACACTTCTATTTCCCAAAAAAAATAGCTCGCTCCTTTCTCCTTCAACTGAATGCAATGGGCGACCTCTAAACAGCCAGCTCCTCATCTCGTCCACTTCCTATTTATCTATGCCCTATCCGACGCTCCACAGTTCGACTGAAAGAACACCTGCACAACCTAATACTGCTGCTGACCCCATCAACAAACAAGCGCTAAAATATACTTAAAATGAGTATGTGGACTTTCAAATTTGGTAAGACAAAATATATATATATATAGAAATCAACTTTTTGCATTTGAGCTTTTAAACTATAAATTTGGCATTTTATTATAAGTTTTAAAACATAATGTTATTAAAATTATACCTTTTAAAAGTATGTAAAAATTTATAGTATATTAAATAAATTAACAAAAGTTTATAATTCTCCTCCCCCCCCTTTGTAGATAGATACACTCTGTTTCCCCTAAAAGATGAGTAGTTTCATCCTCCTCCTCCTCCTGAATGACGATGAGCGACCATTTATTGGCTAGTTCCTCATCTAATCCACTTTCTATACTTTTCATCTACCCTATCAAACGTTCCACAGTTCGACTGATAGCGCAGCCACACAACCTAATACGGTTGTGGCCCCATCAGCAAACAAGCCCTAAAATATTTTGAAAATGAGTATGTTAACTTTCAATTTAGTTAGGACAAAAAATAATATATATATATATAAATTAATTTTTTCCATTTGATATTTTAAATTATAAGTTTGATATTTTATAAGTTTTTCAACATAATGCTATAAAAATTTTACATTTCAAAAAGTATATCAAAATTTATAATATTTTAAATAAATTAATAAAATTTTAAAACTGTCCCCCCCCCCACGTAGGTAGATACACTCTATTTCCCAAAAAAAATAGCTCGCTCCTTTCTCCTTCAACTGAATGCAATGGGCGACCTCTAAACAGCCAGCTCCTCATCTCGTCCACTTCCTATTTACCTATGCCCTATCCGACGCTCCACAGTTCGACTGAAAGAACACCCGCACAACCTAATACTGCTGCAGACCCCAACAACAAACAAGCCCTAAAATATACTCAAAATGAGTATGTGGACTTTCAAATTTGGTAAGACAAAATATATATATATAGAAATCAACTTTTTGCATTTGAGCTTTTAAACTATAAATTTGGCATTTTATTATAAGTTTTAAAACATAATGTTATTAAAATTATACCTTTTAAAAGTATGTAAAAATTTATAGTATATTAAATAAATTAACAAAATTTTATAATTCTCTCCCTCCCCCCCTATGTAGATAGATACACTCTGTTTCCCCTAAAAGATGAGTAGTTCCATCCTCCTCCTCCTCCTGAATGACGATGAGCGACCATTTATTGGCTAGTTCCTCATCTCATCCACTTTCTATACTTTTCCTCTACCCTATCCAACGCTCCACAGTTCGACTGATAGTGCACCCACACAACCTAATACGGCTATGGCCCCATCAGCAAACAAGCCCTAAAATGTTTTGAAAATGAGTATGTTAACTTTCAATTTAGTTAGGACAAAAAATAATATATATATATATATAAATTAATTTTTTCCATTTGATATTTTATAAGTTATTCAACATAATGCTATAAAAATTTTACATTTCAAAAAGTATATCAAAATTTATAATATTTTAAATAAATTAATAAAATTTTACAATTACAACTGTCCCCCCCGCCCCACTTAGGTAGATACACTCTATTTCCCAAAAAAAATAGCTCGCTCTTTTCTCCTTCAACTGAATGCAATGGGCGACCTCTAAACAGCCAGCTCTTCATCTCACCTGCTTCCTATTTACCTATGCCCTATCCGACGCTCCACAGTTCGACTGAAAGAACACCTGCACAAGCTAATACTGCTGCAGACCCCATCAACAAACAAGCGCTAAAATATACTCAAAATGAGTATGTGGACTTTCAAATTTGGTAGCACAAAATATATATATATATAGAAATCAACTTTTTGCATTTGAGCTTTTAAACTATAAATTTGGCATTTTATTATAAGTTTTAAAACATAATGTTATTAAAATTATACCTTTTAAAAGTATGTAAAAATTTATAGTATATTAAATAAATTAACAAAATTTTATAATTCTCTCCCTCCCCCCTATGTAGATAGATACACTCTGTTTCCCCTAAAAGATGAGTAGTTCCATCCTCCTCCTCCTCCTGAATGACGATGAGCGACCATTTATTGGCTAGTTCCTCATCTCATCCACTTTCTATACTTTTCCTCTGCCTTATCCAACGTTCCACAGTTCGACTGATAGTGCAGCCACACAACCTAATACGGCTATGGCCCCATCAGCAAACAAGCCCTAAAATGTTTTGAAAATGAGTATGTTAACTTTCAATTTAGTTAGGACAAAAAATAATATATATATATATAAATTAATTTTTTCCATTTGATATTTTAAATTATAAGTTTGATATTTTATAAGTTTTTCAACATAATGCTATAAAAATTTTACATTTCAAAAAGTATATCAAAATTTATAATATTTTAAATAAATTAATAAAATTTTACAACTGTCCCCCCCCCCCCACGTAGGTAGATACACTCTATTTCCCCAAAAAAATAGCTCGCTCCTTTCTCCTTCAACTGAATGCAATGGGCGACCTCTAAACAGCCAGCTCCTCATCTCGTCCACTTCCTATTTACCTATGCCCTATCCGACGCTCCACAGTTCGACTGAAAGAACACCCGCACAACCTAATACTGCTGCAGACCCCAACAACAAACAAGCCCTAAAATATACTCAAAATGAGTATGTGGACTTTCAAATTTGGTAAGACAAAATATATATATATACAAATCAACTTCTTGCATTTGAGCTTTTAAACTATAAATTTGGCATTTTATTATAAGTTTTAAAACATAATATTATTAAAATTATACCTTTAAAAAGTATGTAAAAATTTATAGTATATTAAATAAATTAACAAAATTATATAATTTTCTCCCTCCCCCCCCTATGTAGATAGATACACTCTGTTTCCCCTAAAAGATGAGTAGTTCCATCTTCCTCCTCCTCATGAATGACGATGAGCGATCTTTTACTGGCTAGTTCCTCATCTCATCCACTTTCTATACTTTTTCTCTGCCTTATCCAACGTTCCACAGTTCGACTGATAGTGCAGCCACACAACCTAATACGGCTATGGCCCCATCAACAAACAAGCCCTAAAATATTTTGAAAATGAGTATGTTAACTTTCAATTTAGTTAGGACAAAAAATAATATATATATATATAAATTAATTTTTTCCATTTGATATTTTAAATTATAAGTTTGATATTTTATAAGTTTTTCAACATAATGCTATAAAAATTTTACATTTCAAGAAGTATATCAAAATTTACAATATTGTAAATAAATTAATAAAATTTTAAAACTGTCCCCCCCCCCCACGTAGGTAGATGCACTCTATTTCCCAAAAAAAATAGCTCGCTCCTTTCTCCTTCAACTGAATGCAATGGGCGACCTCTAAACAGCCAGCTCCTCATCTCGTCCACTTCCTATTTACCTATGCCCTATCCGACGCGCCACTGTTGGACTGAAAGAACACCCGCACAACCTAATACTGTTGGAGACCCCAACAACAAACAAGCCCTAAAATATACTCAAAATGAGTATGTGGACTTTCAAATTTGGTAAGACAAAAAATATATATATAGAAATCAACTTTTTGCATTTGAGCTTTTAAACTATAAATTTGGCATTTTATTATAAGTTTTAAAACATAATGTTATTAAAATTATACCTTTTAAAAGTATGTAAAAATTTATAGTATATTAAATAAATTAACAAAATTTTATAATTCTCTCCCCCCCCTTTGTAGATAAATACACTCTGTTTCCCCTAAATTATGAGTAATTCCATCCTCCTCCTCCTGAATGACGATGAGCAACCTTTTATTGGCTAGTTCCTCATCTCATCCACTTTCTTTACTTTTCCTCCACCCTATCCAACGTTCCACAGTTCGACTGATAGTGCACCCACACAACCTAATACGGCTATGGCCCCATCAGCCAACAAGCCCTAAAATGTTTTGAAAATGAGTATGTTAACTTTCAATTTAGTTAGGACAAAAAATAATATATATATATATAAATTAATTTTTTCCATTTGATATTTTAAATTATAAGTTTGATATTTTATAAGTTTTTCAACATAATGCTATAAAAATTTTACATTTCAAGAAGTATATCAAAATTTACAATATTTTAAATAAATTAATAAAATTTTACAATTGTCCCCCCCCCCACGTAGGTAGATACACTCTATTTCCCAAAAAAATAGCTCGCTCCTTTCTCCTTCAACTGAATGCAATGGGCGACCTCTAAACAGCCAGCTCCTCATCTCGTCCGCTTCCTATTTACCCTCTGCCCTATCCGACGCGCCACTGTTCGACTGAAAGAACACCCGCACAACCTAATACTGCTGCAGACCCCAACAACAAACAAGCCCTAAAATATACTCAAAATGAGTATGTTTTCAAATTTGGCAGGACAAAATATATATATATATAGAAATCAACTTTTTGCATTTGAGCTTTTAAACTATAAATTTGGCATTTTATTATAAGTTTTCAAACATAATGTTATTAAAATTATACCTTTTAAAAGTATGTAAAAATTTATAGTATATTAAATAAATTAACAACATTTTATAATTCTCTCCCTCCCCCCTATGTAGATAGATACACTCTGTTTCCACTAAAAGATGAGTAGTTCTATCCTCCTCCTCCTCCTGAATGACGATGAGCGACCATTTATTGGCTAGTTCCTCATCTCATCCACTTTCTATACTTTTCCTCTGCCTTATCCAACGTTCCACAGTTCGACTGATAGTGCAGCCACACAACCTAATACAGCTATGGCCCCATAAGCAAACAAGCCCAAAAATGTTTTGAAAATGAGTATGTTAACTTTCAATTTAGTTAGGACAAAAAATAATATATATATATATAAATTAATTTTTTCCATTTGATATTTTAAATTATAAGTTTGATATTTTAAATTATAAGTTTGTTATTTTATAAGTTTTTCAACATAATGCTATAAAAATTTTACATTTCAAAAAGTATATCAAAATTTATAATATTTTAAATAAATTAATAAAATTTTACAACTGTCCCCCCCCCCCACGTAGGTAGATACACTCTATTTCCCCAAAAAAATAGCTCGCTCCTTTCTCCTTCAACTGAATGCAATGGGCGACCTCTAAACAGCCAGCTCCTCATCTCGTCCACTTCCTATTTACCTATGCCCTATCCGACGCTCCACAGTTCGACTGAAAGAACACCCGCACAACCTAATACTGCTGCAGACCCCAACAACAAACAAGCCCTAAAATACACTCAAAATGAGTATGTGGACTTTCAAATTTGGTAAGACAAAATATATATATATACAAATCAACTTTTTGCATTTGAGCTTTTAAACTATAAATTTGGCATTTTATTATAAGTTTTAAAACATAATATTATTAAAATTATACCTTTAAAAAGTATGTAAAAATTTATAGTATATTAAATAAATTAACAAAATTATATAATTTTCTCCCTCCCCCCCCTATGTAGATAGATACACTCTGTTTCCCCTAAAAGATGAGTAGTTCCATCCTCCTCCTCCTCATGAATGACGATGAGTGATCTTTTACTGGCTAGTTCCTCATCTCATCCACTTTCTATACTTTTTCTCTGCCTTATCCAACGTTCCACAGTTCGACTGATAGTGCAGCCACACAACCTAATACGGCTATGGCCCCATCAACAAACAAGCCCTAAAATATTTTGAAAATGAGTATGTTAACTTTCAATTTAGTTAGGACAAAAAATAATATATATATATATAAATTAATTTTTTCCATTTGATATTTTAAATTATAAGTTTGATATTTTATAAGTTTTTCAACATAATGCTATAAAAATTTTACATTTCAAGAAGTATATCAAAATTTACAATATTGTAAATAAATTAATAAAATTTTAAAAACTGTCCCCCCACCCCCACGTAGGTAGATGCACTCTATTTCCCAAAAAAAATAGCTCGCTCCTTTCTCCTTCAACTGAATGCAATGGGCGACCTCTAAACAGCCAGCTCCTCATCTCGTCCACTTCCTATTTACCTATACCCTATCCGACGCTCCACTGTTCGACTGAAAGAACACCCGCACAACCTAATACTGCTGCAGACCCCATCAACAAACAAGCCCCAAAATATACTCAAAATGAGTATGTGGACTTTCAAATTTTGTAAGACAAAAAATATATATATAGAAATCAACTTTTTGCATTTGAGCTTTTAAACTATAAATTTGGCATTTTATTATAAGTTTTAAAACATAATGTTATTAAAATTATACCTTTTAAAAGTATGTAAAAATTTATAGTATATTAAATAAATTAACAAAATTTTATAATTCTCTCCCCCCCCCTTTGTAGATAAATACACTCTGTTTCCCCTAAATTATGAGTAATTCCATCCTCCTCCTCCTGAATGACGATGAGCAACCTTTTATTAGCTAGTTCCTCATCTCATCCACTTTCTTTACTTTTCCTCTACCCTATCCAACGTTCCACAGTTCGACTGATAGTGCAGCCAAACAACCTAATACGGTTGTGGCCCCATCAACAAACAAGCCCTAAAATGTTTTGAAAATGTTTTCAAATTTGGCAGGACAAAATATATATATATATAGAAATCAACTTTTTGCATTTGAGCTTTTAAACTATAAATTTGACATTTTATTATAAGTTTTAAAACATAATGTTATAAAAATTATACCTTTTAAAAGTATGTAAAAATTTATAGTATATTAAATAAATTAACAAAATTTTATAATTCTCTCCCTCCCCCCCTTTCTAGATAGATACACTTTGTGTCCCCTAAAAGATGAGTAGTTCCATCCTCCTCTTCCTCTTGAATGACGATGAGCGACCTTTTATTGGCTAGTTCCTCATCTCATCCACTTCTATACTTTTCCTCTGCCTTATCCAACGTTCCACAGTTTGACTGATAGTGCAGCCACACAACCTAATACAGCTATGGCCCCATAAGCAAACAAGCCCAAAAATGTTTTGAAAATGAGTATGTTAACTTTCAATTTAGTTAGGACAAAAAATAATATATATATATATATATAAATTAATTTTTTCCATTTGATATTTTAAATTATAAGTTTGATATTTTATAAGTTTTTCAACATAATGCTATAAAAATTTTGCATTTCAAAAAGTATATCAAAATTTATAATATTTTAAATAAATTAATAAAATTTTACAACTGTTCCCCCCCCCCCCCCCCCACGTAGGTAGATACACTCTATTTCCCCAAAAAAATAGCTCGCTCCTTTCTCCTTCAACTGAATGCAATGGGTGACCTCTAAACAGCCAGCTCCTCATCTCGTCCACTTCCTATTTACCTATGCCCTATCCGACGCTCCACAGTTCGACTGAAAGAACACCTGCACAACCTAATACTGCTGCAGACCCCATCAACAAACAAGCGCTAAAATATACTCAAAATGAGTATGTGGACTTTCAAATTCGGTAAGACAAAATATATATATATAGAAATCAACATTTTGCATTTGAGCTTTTAAACTATAAATTTGGCATTTTATTATAAGTTTTAAAACATATTGTTATTAAAATTATACCTTTTAAAAGTATGTAAAAATTTATAGTATATTAAATAAATTAAAAAAATTTTATAATTCTCTCCCTCCCCCCCCCCTATGTAGATAGATACACTCTGTTTCGCCTAAAAGATGAGTAGTTCCATCCTCCTCCTCCTCCTGAATGACGATGAGCGACCATTTATTGGCTAGTTCCTCATCTCATCCACTTTCTATACTTTTCCTCTGCCTTACCCAACGTTCCACAGTTCGACTGATAGTGCAGCCACAAAACCTAATACGGCTCTGGCCCCATCAGCAAACAAGCCCTAAAATATTTTGAAAATGAGTATTTTAACTTTCAATTTAGTTAGGACAAAAAATAATATATATATATATATAGATAGAAATTAATTTTTTCCATTTGATATTTTAAATTATAAGTTTGATATTTTATAAGTTTTTCAACATAATGCTATAAAAATTTTACATTTCAAAAAGTATATCAAAATTTATAATATTTTAAATAAATTAATAAAATTTTACAACTATCCCGCCCCCCCACGGAGGTAGATACACTCTATTTCCCCAAAAAAACAGCTCGCTCATTTCTCTTCAACTGAATGCAATAGACGACCTCTAAACAGCCAGCTCCTCATCTCGTCCGCTTCCTATATACACTCCACCCAATCCGACGCTACACAGTTCGACTGAAAGAACACCCGCACAACCTAATGCTGCTACAGACCCCATCAACAAACAAGCCCTAAAATATATTCAAAATGAGTATGTGGACTTTCAAATTTGGTAGTACAAAATATATATATGTAGAAATCAACTTTTTGCATTTGAGCTTTTAAACTATAGATTTGGCATTTTATTATAAGTTTTAAAACATAATGTTATTAAAATTATACCTTTTAAAAGTATGTAAAAATTTATAATATATTAAATAAATTAACAAAATTTTATAATTGTCTCCTTCCCCCCCCCCTTTGTAGATAGATACACTCTAAAAGATGAGTAGTTCCATCCTCCTCCTCTTCCTGAATGACGATGAGCGACCTTTTATTGGCTAGTTCCTCATCTCATCCACTTTCTATACTTTTCCTCTACCCTATCCAACGCTCTACAGTTCGACTGATAGTGCAGCCACACAAGCTAATACGGTTGTGGCCCCATCAGCAAACAAGCCCTAAAATATTTTGAAAATGAGTATTTTAACTTTCAATTTAGTTAGGACAAAAAATAATATATATATATATAAATTAATTTTTTCCATTCGATATTTTAAATTATAAGTTTGATATTTTATATGTTTTTCAACATAATGCTATAAAAATTTTACATCTCAAAAAGTATATTAAAATTTATAATATTTTAAATAAATTAATAAAATTTTACAACTGTCCCCCCCACATAGGTAGATACACTCTATTTCCCCAAAAAAATACCTCGCTCCTTTCTCGTTCAACTGAATGCAATGGGCGACCTCTAAACAACCAGCTCCTCATCTCGTCCACTTCCTATTTACCTATGCCCTATCCGACGCTCCACAGTTCGACTGAAAGAACACCCGCACAACCTAATACTGCTGCAGACCCCAACAACAAACAAGCCCTAAAATATACTCAAAATGAGTATGTGGACTTTCAAATTCAGTAAGACAAAATATATATATATATATATAGAAATCAACTTTTTGCATTTGAGCTTTTAAACTATAAATTTTGCATTTTATTATAAGTTTTAAAACATAATGTTATTAAAATTATACCTTTTAAAAGTATGTAAAAATCTATAGTATATTAAATAAATTAAAAAAAATTTATATTTCTCTCCCTCCCCCCCCCCCCCTATGTAGATAGATAGACTCTGTTTCCCCTAAAAGATGAGTAGTTCCATCCTCCTCCTCCGCCTGAACGACGATGAGCGACCATTTATTGGCTAGTTCCTCATCTCATCCACTTTCAATACTTTTCCTCTACTCTATCCAACGCTCCACAGTTCGACAGATAGTGTAGCCACACAACCTAATACGATTGTGGCCCCATCAGCGAACAAGCCCTAAAATGTTTTGAAAATGAGTATGCTAACTTTCAATTTAGTTAGGAAAAAAATAATATACATATATATATATATATAAATTAATTTTTTCCATTTGATATTTTAAATTATAAGTTTGATATTTTATAAGTTTTTCAACATAATGCTATAAAAATTTTACATTTCAAAAAGTATATCAAAATTTATAATATTTTAAATAAATTAATAAAATTTTACAACTATCCCGCCCCCCCAGGGAGGTAGATACAGTCTATTTCCCCAAAAAAACAGCTCGCGCATGTCTCTTCAACTGAATGCAATAGATGACCTCTAAACAGCCAGCTCCTCATCTCGTCCGCTTCCAATATACACTCCACCCAATCTGATGCTACACAGTTCGACAGAAAGAACACCCGCACAACCTAATGCTGCTACAGACCCCATCAACAAACAAGCCCTAAAATATATTCAAAATGAGTATGTGGACTTTCAAATTTGGTAGTACAAAATATATATATGTAGAAATCAACTTTTTGCATTTGAGCTTTTAAACTATAGATTTGGCATTTTATTATAAGTTTTAAAACATAATGTTATTAAAATTATACCTTTTAAAAGTATGTAAAAATTTATAATATATTAAATAAATTAACAAAATTTTATAATTGTCTCCTTCCCCCCCCCCCCTTTGTAGATAGATACACTCTAAAAGATGAGTAGTTCCATCCTCCTCCTCTTCCTGAATGACGATGAGCGACCTTTTATTGGCCAGTTCCTCATCTCATCCACTTTCTATACTTTTCCTCTGCCTTATCCAACGTTCCACAGTTCGACTGATAGTGCACCCACACAACCTAATACGGCTATGGCCCCATCAGCAAACAGGCCATAAAATGTTTTGAAAATGAGTATGTTAACTTTCAATTTAGTTAGGACAAAAAATAATATATATATATAAATTAATTTTTTCCATTCGATATTTTAAATTATAAGTTCGATATTTTATATGTTTTTCTACATAATGCTATAAAAATTTTACATTTCAAAAAGTATATCAAAATTTATAATATTTTAAATAAATTAATAAAATTTTACAACTGTCCCCCCCACGTAGGTAGATACACTCTATTTCCCCAAAAAAATACCTCGCTCCTTTCTCCTTCAACTGAATGCAATGGGCGACCTCTAAACAACCAGCTCCTCATCTCGTCCACTTCCTATTTACCTATGCCCTATCCGACGCTCCACAGTTCGACTGAAAGAACACCCGCACAACCTAATACTGCTGCAGACCCCAACAACAAACAAGCCCTAAAATATACTCAAAATGAGTATGTGGACTTTCAAATTCAGTAAGACAAAATATATATATATATATATAGAAATCAACTTTTTGCATTTGAGCTTTTAAACTATAAATTTTGCATTTTATTATAAGTTTTAAAACATAATGTTATTAAAATTATACATTTTAAAAGTATGTAAAAATTTATAATATATTAAATAAATTAACAAAATTTTATAATTGTCTCCTTCCCCCCCCCCCTTTGTAGATAGATACACTCTAAAAGATGAGTAGTTCCATCCTCCTCCTCCTCCTGAATGACGATGAGCAACCTTTTATTGGCTAGTTCCTCATCTCATCCACTTTCTTTACTTTTCCTCCACCCTATCCAACGTTCCACAGTTCGACTGATAGTGCAGCCAAACAACCTAATACGGTTGTGGCCCCATCAACAAACAAGCCCTAAAATGTTTTGAAAATGTTTTCAAATTTGGCAGGACAAAATATATATATATAGAAATCAACTTTTTGCATTTGAGCTTTTAAACTATAAATTTGGCATTTTATTATAAGTTTTCAAACATAATGTTATTAAAATTATACCTTTTAAAAGTATGTAAAAATTTATAATATATTAAATAAATTAACAAAATTTTATAATTGTCTCCTTCCCCCCCCCCCCCCCCTTTGTAGATAGATACACTCTAAAAGATGAGTAGTTCCATCCTCCTCCTCTTCCTGAATGACGATGAGCGACCTTTTATTGGCTAGTTCCTCATCTCATCCACTTTCTATACTTTTCCTCTACCCTATCCAACGCTCTACAGTTCGACTGATAGTGCAGCCACACAAGCTAATACGGTTGTGGCCCCATCAGCAAACAAGCCCTAAAATATTTTGAAAATGAGTATTTTAACTTTCAATTTAGTTAGGACAAAAAATAATATATATATATAAATTAATTTTTTCCATTCGATATTTTAAATTATAAGTTTGATATTTTATATGTTTTTCAACATAATGCTATAAAAATTTTACATTTCAAAAAGTATATCAAAATTTATAATATTTTAAATAAATTAATAAAATTTTACAACTGTCCCCCCCACGTAGGTAGATACACTCTATTTCCCCAAAAAAATACCTCGCTCCTTTCTCCTTCAACTGAATGCAATGGGCGACCTCTAAACAACCAGCTCCTCATCTCGTCCACTTCCTATTTACCTATGCCCTATCCGACGCTCCACAGTTCGACTGAAAGAACACCCGCACAACCTAATACTGCTGCAGACCCCAACAACAAACAAGCCCTAAAATATACTCAAAATGAGTATGTGGACTTTCAAATTCAGTAAGACAAAATATATATATATATATATATATAGAAATCAACTTTTTGCATTTGAGCTTTTAAACTATAAATTTTGCATTTTATTATAAGTTTTAAAACATAATGTTATTAAAATTATACCTTTTAAAAGTATGTAAAAATTTATAGTATATTAAATAAATTAAAAAAAATTTATATTTCTCTCCCTCCCCCCCCCCTCCCCTATGTAGATAGATAGACTCTGTTTCCCCTAAAAGATGAGTAGTTCCATCCTCCTCCTCCGCCTGAACGACGATGAGCGACCATTTATTGGCTAGTTCCTCATCTCATCCACTTTCAATACTTTTCCTCTACTCTATCCAACGCTCCACAGTTCGACAGATAGTGTAGCCACACAACCTAATACGATTGTGGCCCCATCAGCGAACAAGCCCTAAAATGTTTTGAAAATGAGTATGCTAACTTTCAATTTAGTTAGGAAAAAAATAATATACATATATATATATATAAATTAATTTTTTCCATTTGATATTTTAAATTATAAGTTTGATATTTTATAAGTTTTTCAACATAATGCTATAAAAATTTTACATTTCAAAAAGTATATCAAAATTTATAATATTTTAAATAAATTAATAAAATTTTACAACTATCCCGCCCCCCCAGGGAGGTAGATACAGTCTATTTCCCCAAAAAAACAGCTCGCTCATGTCTCTTCAACTGAATGCAATAGATGACCTCTAAACAGCCAGCTCCTCATCTCGTCCGCTTCCAATATACACTCCACCCAATCTGATGCTACACAGTTCGACAGAAAGAAAACCCGCACAACCTAATGCTGCTACAGACCCCATCAACAAACAAGCCCTAAAATATATTCAAAATGAGTATGTGGACTTTCAAATTTGGTAGTACAAAATATATATATGTAGAAATCAACTTTTTGCATTTGAGCTTTTAAACTATAGATTTGGCATTTTATTATAAGTTTTAAAACATAATGTTATTAAAATTATACCTTTTAAAAGTATGTAAAAATTTATAATATATTAAATAAATTAACAAAATTTTATAATTGTCTCCTTCCCCCCCCCCTTTGTAGATAGATACACTCTAAAAGATGAGTAGTTCCATCCTCCTCCTCTTCCTGAATGACGATGAGCGACCTTTTATTGGCTAGTTCCTCATCTCATCCACTTTCTATACTTTTCGTCTGCCCTATCCAACGCTCCACAGTTCGACTGATAGTGCACCCACACAACCTAATACGGCTATGGCCCCATCAGCAAACAGGCCCTAAAATGTTTTGAAAATGAGTATGTTAACTTTCAATTTAGTTAGGACAAAAAATAATATATATACACATATAAATTAAATTTTTCCATTTGATATTTAAAATTATAAGTTTGATATTTTATAAGTTTTTCAACATAATGCTATAAAAATTTTACATTTCAAAAAGTATATCAAAATTTATAATATTTTAAATAAATTAATAAAATTTTACAACTATCCCGCCCCCCCACGGAGGTAGATACACTCTATTTCCCCAAAAAAACAGCTCGCTCATTTCTCTTCAACTGAATGCAATAGACGACCTCTAAACAGCCAGCTCCTCATCTCGTCCGCTTCCTATATACACTCCACCCAATCCGACGCTACACAGTTCGACTGAAAGAACACCCGCACAACCTAATGCGGCTACAGACCCCATCAACAAACAAGCCCTGAAATATATTCAAAATGAGTATGTGGACTTTCAAATTTGGTAGTACAAAATATATATATATATAGAAATCAACTTTTTGCATTTGAGCTTTTAAACTATAAATTTGGCATTTTATTGTAAGTTTTAAAGCATAATATTATTAAAATTATACCTTTTAAAAGTATGTAAAAATTTATAGTATATTAAATAAATTAACAAAATTTTATAATTCTCTCCCTCCCCCCCTATGTAGATAGATACACTCTATTTCCCCTAAAAGATGAGTAGTTTCATCCTCCTCCTCCTCCTCCTCCTCCTGAATGACGATGAGCGACCATTTATTGGCTAGTTCCTCATCTCATCCACTTTCTATACTTTTCCTCTACGCTATCCAACGCTCCACAGTTCGACTGATAGTGCAGCCACACAACCTAATACGGTTGTGGCCCCATCAGCAAACAAGCCCTAAAATATTTTGAAAATGAGTATTTTAACTTTCAATTTAGTTAGGACAAAAAATAATATATATATATATATATATATAAATTAATTTTTTCCATTCGATATTTTAAATTATAAGTTTGATATTTTATAAGTTTTTCAACATAATGCTATAAAAATTTTACATTTCAAAAAGTATATCAAAATTTATAATATTTTAAATAAATTAATAAAATTTTACAACTGTCCCCCCCACGTAGGTAGATACACTCTATTTCCCAAAAAAAATACCTCGCTCCTTTCTCCTTCAACTGAATGCAATGGGCGACTTCTAAACAACCAGCTCCTCATCTCGTCCACTTCCTATTTACCTTTGCCCTATCCGGCGCTCCACAGTTCGACTGAAAGAACACCCGCACAACCTCATACTGCTGCAGACCCCAACAACAAACAAGCCCTAAAATATACTCAAAATGAGTATGTGGACTTTCAAATTCAGTAAGACAAAATATATATATATATAGAAATCAACTTTTTGCATTTGAGCTTTTAAACTATAAATTTTGCATTTTATTATAAGTTTTAAAACATAATGTTATTAAAATTATACCTTTTAAAAGTATGTAAAAATTTATAGTATATTAAATAAATTAAAAAAAATTTATATTTCTCTCCCTCCCCCCCCCCCTATGTAGATAGATAGACTCTGTTTCCCCTAAAAGATGAGTAGTTCCATCCTCCTCCTCCGCCTAAACGACGATGAGCGACCATTTATTGGCTAGTTCCTCATCTCATCCACTTTCAATACTTTTCCTCTACTCTATCCAACGCTCCACAGTTCGACAGATAGTGTAGCCACACAACCTAATACGATTGTGGCCCCATCAGCGAACAAGCCCTAAAATGTTTTGAAAATGAGTATGCTAACTTTCAATTTAGTTAGGAAAAAAATAATATACATATATATATATATATAAATTAATTTTTTCCATTTGATATTTTAAATTATAAGTTTGATATTTTATAAGTTTTTCAACATAATGCTATAAAAATTTTACATTTCAAAAAGTATATCAAAATTTATAATATTTTAAATAAATTAATAAAATTTTACAACTGTCCCCCCCACGTAGGTAGATACACTCTATTTCCCCAAAAAAATACCTCGCTCCTTTCTCCTTCAACTGAATGCAATGGGCGACCTCTAAACAACCAGCTCCTCATCTCGTCCACTTCCTATTTACCTATGCCCTATCCGACGCTCCACAGTTCGACTGAAAGAACACCCGCACAACCTAATACTGCTGCAGACCCCAACAACAAACAAGCCCTAAAATATACTCAAAATGAGTATGTGGACTTTCAAATTCAGTAAGACAAAATATATATATATATAGAAATCAACTTTTTGCATTTGAGCTTTTAAACTATAAATTTTGCATTTTATTATAAGTTTTAAAACATAATGTTATTAAAATTATACCTTTTAAAAGTATGTAAAAATTTATAGTATATTAAATAAATTAAAAAAAATTTATAATTCTCTCCCTCCCCCCCCCCTATGTAGATAGATAGACTCTGTTTCCCCTAAACGATGAGTAGTTCCATCCTCCTCCTCCGCCTGAACGACGATGAGCGACCATTTATTGGCTAGTTCCTCATCTCATCCACTTTCAATACTTTTCCTCTACTCTATCCACCGCTCCACAGTTCGACAGATAGTGTTGCCACACAACCTAATACGATTGTGGCCCCATCAGCGAACAAGCCCTAAAATGTTTTGAAAATGAGTATGCTAACTTTCAATTTAGTTAGGAAAAAAATAATATACATATATATATATATATAAATTAATTTTTTCCATTTGATATTTTAAATTATAAGTTTGATATTTTATAAGTTTTTCAACATAATGCTATAAAAATTTTACATTTCAAAAAGTATATCAAAATTTATAATATTTTAAATAAATTAATAAAATTTTACAACTATCCCGCCCCCCGACGGAGGTAGATACACTCTATTTCCCCAAAAAAACAGCTCGCTCATTTCTCTTCAACTGAATGCAATAGACGACCTCTAAACAGCCAGCTCCTCATCTCGTCCGCTTCCTATATACACTCCACCCAATCCGACGCTACACAGTTCGACTGAAAGAACACCCGCACAACCTAATGCGGCTACAGACCCCATCAACAAACAAGCCCTGAAATATATTCAAAATGAGTATGTGGACTTTCAAATTTGGTAGTACAAAATATATATATATATATAGAAATCAACTTTTTGCATTTGAGCTTTTAAACTATAAATTTGGCATTTTATTGTAAGTTTTAAAGCATAATATTATTAAAATTATACCTTTTAAAAGTATGTAAAAATTTATAGAATATTAAATAAATTAACAAAATTTTATAATTCTCTCCCTCCCCCCCTATGTAGATAGATACACTCTATTTCCCCTAAAAGATGAGTAGTTTCATCCTCCTCCTCCTCCTCCTCCTCCTGAATGACGATGAGCGACCATTTATTGGCTAGTTCCTCATCTCATCCACTTTCTATACTTTTCCTCTACGCTATCCAACGCTCCACAGTTCGACTGATAGTGCAGCCACACAACCTAATACGGTTGTGGCCCCATCAGCAAACAAGCCCTAAAATATTTTGAAAATGAGTATTTTAACTTTCAATTTAGTTAGGACAAAAAATAATATATATATATATATATATATAAATTAATTTTTTCCATTCGATATTTTAAATTATAAGTTTGATATTTTATAAGTTTTTCAACATAATGCTATAAAAATTTTACATTTCAAAAAGTATATCAAAATTTATAATATTTTAAATAAATTAATAAAATTTTACAACTGTCCCCCCCACGTAGGTAGATACACTCTATTTCCCAAAAAAAATACCTCGCTCCTTTCTCCTTCAACTGAATGCAATGGGCGACTTCTAAACAACCAGCTCCTCATCTCGTCCACTTCCTATTTACCTTTGCCCTATCCGGCGCTCCACAGTTCGACTGAAAGAACACCCGCACAACCTCATACTGCTGCAGACCCCAACAACAAACAAGCCCTAAAATATACTCAAAATGAGTATGTGGACTTTCAAATTCAGTAAGACAAAATATATATATATATAGAAATCAACTTTTTGCATTTGAGCTTTTAAACTATAAATTTTGCATTTTATTATAAGTTTTAAAACATAATGTTATTAAAATTATACCTTTTAAAAGTATGTAAAAATTTATAGTATATTAAATAAATTAAAAAAAATTTATATTTCTCTCCCTCCCCCCCCCCCCTATGTAGATAGATAGACTCTGTTTCCCCTAAAAGATGAGTAGTTCCATCCTCCTCCTCCGCCTGAACGACGATGAGCGACCATTTATTGGCTAGTTCCTCATCTCATCCACTTTCAATACTTTTCCTCTACTCTATCCAACGCTCCACAGTTCGACAGATAGTGTAGCCACACAACCTAATACGATTGTGGCCCCATCAGCGAACAAGCCCTAAAATGTTTTGAAAATGAGTATGCTAACTTTCAATTTAGTTAGGAAAAAAATAATATACATATATATATATATATAAATTAATTTTTTCCATTTGATATTTTAAATTATAAGTTTGATATTTTATAAGTTTTTCAACATAATGCTATAAAAATTTTACATTTCAAAAAGTATATCAAAATTTATAATATTTTAAATAAATTAATAAAATTTTACAACTGTCCCCCCCACGTAGGTAGATACACTCTATTTCCCCAAAAAAATAGCTCGCTCCTTTCTCCTTCAACTGAATGCAATGGGCGACCTCTAAACAACCAGCTCCTCATCTCGTCCACTTCCTATTTACCTATGCCCTATCCGACGCTCCACAGTTCGACTGAAAGAACACCCGCACAACCTAATACTGCTGCAGACCCCAACAACAAACAAGCCCTAAAATATACTCAAAATGAGTATGTGGACTTTCAAATTCAGTAAGACAAAATATATATATATATATAGAAATCAACTTTTTGCATTTGAGCTTTTAAACTATAAATTTTGCATTTTATTATAAGTTTTAAAACATAATGTTATTAAAATTATACCTTTTAAAAGTATGTAAAAATTTATAGTATATTAAATAAATTAAAAAAAATTTATAATTCTCTCCCTCCCCCCCCCTATGTAGATAGATAGACTCTGTTTCCCCTAAAAGATGAGTAGTTCCATCCTCCTCCTCCGCCTGAACGACGATGAGCGACCATTTATTGGCTAGTTCCTCATCTCATCCACTTTCAATACTTTTCCTCTACTCTATCCACCGCTCCACAGTTCGACAGATAGTGTTGCCACACAACCTAATACGATTGTGGCCCCATCAGCGAACAAGCCCTAAAATGTTTTGAAAATGAGTATGCTAACTTTCAATTTAGTTAGGAAAAAAATAATATACATATATATATATATATATAAATTAATTTTTTCCATTTGATATTTTAAATTATAAGTTTGATATTTTATAAGTTTTTCAACATAATGCTATAAAAATTTTACATTTCAAAAAGTATATCAAAATTTATAATATTTTAAATAAATTAATAAAATTTTACAACTATCCCGCCCCCCGACGGAGGTAGATACACTCTATTTCCCCAAAAAAACAGCTCGCTCATTTCTCTTCAACTGAATGCAATAGACGACCTCTAAATAGCCAGCTCCTCATCTCGTCCGCTTCCTATATACACTCCACCTTATCCGACGCTACACAGTTCGACTGAATGAACACCCGCACAACCTAATGCGGCTACAGACCCCATCAACAAACAAGCCCTGAAATATATTCAAAATGAGTATGTGGACTTTCAAATTTGGTAGTACAAAATATATATATATATATAGAAATCAACTTTTTGCATTTGAGCTTTTAAACTATAAATTTGGCATTTTATTGTAAGTTTTAAAGCATAATATTATTAAAATTATACCTTTTAAAAGTATGTAAAAATTTATAGAATATTAAATAAATTAACAAAATTTTATAATTCTCTCCCTCTCCCCCTATGTAGATAGATACACTCTATTTCCCCTAAAAGATGTGTAGTTCCATCCTCCTCCTCCTCCTGAATGACGATGAGCGACCATTTATTGGCTAGTTCCTCATCTCATCCACTTTCTATACTTTTCCTCTACGCTATCCAACGCTCCACAGTTCGACTGATAGTGCAGCCACACAACCTAATACGGTTGTGGCCCCATCAGCAAACAAGCCCTAAAATATTTTGAAAATGAGTATTTTAACTTTCAATTTAGTTAGGACAAAAAATAATATATATATATATAAATTAATTTTTTCCATTTGATATTTTAAATTATAAGTTTGATATTTTATAAGTTTTTCAACATAATGCTATAAAAATTTTACATTTCAAAAAGTATATCAAAATTTATAATATTTTAAATAAATTAATAAAATTTTACAACTGTCCCCCCCACGTAGGTAGATACACTCTATTTCCCAAAAAAAATACCTCGCTCCTTTCTCCTTCAACTGAATGCAATGGGCGACTTCTAAACAACCAGCTCCTCATCTCGTCCACTTCCTATTTACCTTTGCCCTATCCGGCGCTCCACAGTTCGACTGAAAGAACACCCGCACAACCTAATACTGCTGCAGACCCCAACAACAAACAAGCCCTAAAATATACTCAAAATGAGTATGTGGACTTTCAAATTCAGTAAGACAAAATATATATATATATAGAAATCAACTTTTTGCATTTGAGCTTTTAAACTATAAATTTTGCATTTTATTATAAGTTTTAAAACATAATGTTATTAAAATTATACCTTTTAAAAGTATGTAAAAATTTATAGTATATTAAATAAATTAAAAAAAATTTATAATTCTCTCCCTCCCCCCCCTATGTAGATAGATACACTCTGTTTCCCCTAAAAGATGAGTAGTTCCATCCTCTTCCTCCTCCTGAATGACGATGAGCGACCATTTATTGGCTAGTTCCTCATCTCATCCACTTTCAATACTTTTCTTCTACTCTATCCAACGCTCCACAGTTCGACAGATAGTGTAGCCACACAACCTAATACGATTGTGGCCCCATCAGCGAACAAGCCCTAAAATGTTTTGAAAATGAGTATGCTAACTTTCAATTCAGTTAGGAAAAAAATAATATACATATATATATATAAATTAATTTTTTCCATTTGATATTTTAAATTATAAGTTTGATATTTTATAAGTTTTTCAACATAATGCTATAAAAAATTTACATTTCAAGAAGTATATCAAAATTTATAATATTTTAAATAAATTAATAAAATTTTACAACTATCCCGCCCCCCCCACGGAGGTAGATACACTCTATTTCCCAAAAAAAAACAGCTCGCTCATTTCTCTTCAACTGAATGCAATAGATGACCTCTAAACAGCCAGCTCCTCATCTCGTCCGCTTCCTATATACACTCCACCCAATCTGATGCTACACAGTTCGACAGAAAGAACACCCGCACAACCTAATGCTGCTACAGACCCCATCAACAAACAAGCCCTAAAATATATTCAAAATGAGTATGTGGACTTTCAAATTTGGTAGTACAAAATATATATATGTAGAAATCAACTTTTTGCATTTGAGCTTTTAAACTATAGATTTGGCATTTTATTATAAGTTTTAAAACATAATGTTATTAAAATTATACCTTTTAAAAGTATGTAAAAATTTATAATATATTAAATAAATTAACAAAATTTTATAATTGTCTCCTTCCCCCCCCCCCCTTTGTAGATAGATACACTCTAAAAGATGAGTAGTTCCATCCTCCTCCTCTTCCTGAATGACGATGAGCGACCTTTTATTGGCTAGTTCCTCATCTCATCCACTTTCTATACTTTTCATCTGCCCTATCCAACGCTCCACAGTTCGATTGATAGTGCACCCACACAACCTAATACGGCTATGGCCCCATCAGCAAACAGGCCCTAAAATGTTTTGAAAATGAGTATGTTAACTTTCAATTTAGTTAGGACAAAAAATAATATATATATATATATAAATTAATTTTTTCCATTTGATATTTTAAATTATAAGTTTGATATTTTATAAGTTTTTCAACATAATGCTATAAAAATTTTACATTTCAAAAAGTATATCAAAATTTATAATATTTTAAATAAATTAATAAAATTTTACAACTATC
>CM032132.1:31824878-31832378 GCA_018894105.1 Jacaranda mimosifolia | reverse complement strand
GCACTGCTCGTGAGGGCAATCCCGCGGCGTGGTGAGCTTGTTCTTTTGAGTTTCGACGCCCGTCCCTCCCCCCGCCCAAACACTCTCGGCGGGCTTTCGTTATGGCATCGATTCGACGATGAACGGCAAGCAAGCTGCTCCAAAGGGGAGCTCGAGCGGGCGACGTGCTGCGCTATCTACGTAGAAGCCCTCGGGGCATCGGGCGTATGTGGTAATGCACTGCTCGTGAGGGCAATCCCGAGGCGTGGTGAGCTTGTTCTTTTGAGTTTCGACGCCCGTCCCTCCCCCCGCCCAAACACTCTCGGCGGGCTTTCGTTATGGCATCGATTCGACGATGAACGGCAAGCAAGCTGCTCCAAAGGGGAGCTCGAGCGGGCGACGTGCTGCGCTATCTACGTAGAAGCCCTCGGGGCATCGGGCGTATGTGGTAATGCACTGCTCGTGTGGGCAATCCCGCGGTGTGGTGAGCTTGTTCTTTTGAGTTTCGATGCCCGTCCCTCCCCCACTACCCAAGCACTCTCGACGGGCTTTCGTTATGGCATCGATTCGACGATGAACGGCAAGCAAAGCTGCTCCAAAGGGGAGCTCGAGCGGGCGACGTGCTGCGCTAGGGCAATCTAGCGGCGTGGTGAGCTTGTTCTTTTGAGTTTCGATGCCCGTCCCTCCCCCCTCCCAAGCACTCTCGGTGGGCTTTCGTTATCTCGTGATGGCATCGGTTCGACGATGAACGGCAAGCAAGCGGCTCCAAATGGGAGCCCGTGCGGGCGACGTGCTGCTCTATCTACGCAGAAGCCCTTGGGGCATCGGACGTACATGGTAATGCACTGCTCGTGAGGGCAATCCCGTTGGGTGGTGAGCTTGTTCTTTTGAGTTTCGGTGCCCCCACGAGAAATGGTAGGGCGAGTTGTTCCAATGGGGAGCCCGCAAGCATTCTAAGCTAGGGCAAACCTGAGGTGCGGCGAGCTTGGTCCCGTTCGCAAGATAATAAGCTTGTGTTGGCGTTGTTTCGCTGTGAAACGTCGCTGGGCGAGTTGTTCCAATGGAGAGCCCGCAAGCATTCTTAGCTAGGGCGAACCTGAGGTGCGGCAAGCTTGGTCCCGTTCGAGTCTCGAATCATCCCCAACACGAGCTGTCGGTAGGTTGGTCCGTTTCGCAAGATAATAAAAGCTTGTGTTGGCGTTGTTTCGGCGAGAAACGTCGCTCGGCGAGTTGTTCCAATGGGGTGCCCGCAAGCATTCTAAGCTAGGGCGAACCTGAGGTGCGGCAAGCTTGGTCCCGTTCGAGTATCGAATCATCCCCAACACGAGCTGTCGGTAGGTTGGTCCGTTTCGCAAGATAATAAAAGCTTGTGTTGGCGTTGTTTCGGCGAGAAACGTCGCTGGGCGAGTTGTTCCAATGGGGTGCCCGCAAGCATTCTAAGCTAGGGCGAACCTGAGGTGCGGCAAGCTTGGTCCCGTTCGAGTCTCGAATCATCCCCAACACGAACTGTCGGTAGGTTGGCCTCGCTACGCTTGTGTTGGCGTCGTTTCGGCAGGAAACACCTCTGGGGAGTCGTTCCAATGGGGAGCCCGCAAGCACTATTCGCTAGGGCAAACCGGAGGTGCGATGATCTTAGTTCTTGGACTGCAGAATCGACCCCAACACGAGCCGTCGGACGGTGTTCTCCTCCGTGCCTATTGGGGCGTGCTTGGGCGTGCTTGCTATCGGTTGCCGCATGCGATGCTTAAATGCGAAGCATGACGGCAAGCGGCGGCACTCGCGCTCGTGCATTGCGTACGTAAGGGTGCGTGAGTGGTGATTGGCGCGCAAGGGCATGTCGGATCCCTGCTCGAGCAGCGACGGCATTCCGCGCGCGCCTCTTCAGTTGTTGGCCCAAGTGCGCGTAGGCCTTGGCCGGCGTTGGTCTCCTGTGCTGCATACCCACGGATGGGCATTCGGTCGGCTCAAAAGTCCCGTTCTCGCCTTGTGCCGCGCCGCCTATCGGTCGGCTACGGCATGGGGTGAACTGCGAAGCATTCGCCGTGGTCCACTTCCCGACCGCTTCAGGCGCCCTCGAGCTTGTTGGCCCACGGCGGCGTGCTTGATCTCTCGGATGCGGAAAATCCAGTCGGTACGAGGCCCTCGGGCCTCTATTTGCCCCGAAACAAAGCGTGTTCCACGCTCGTCCGAACGACTGCCGCTCCCGTTTTGGTCGGGCCCTCGCGTCCCGATTCATGCGGCGACGGCGTCGGTGAGGAATGCTACCTGGTTGATCCTGCCAGTAGTCATATGCTTGTCTCAAAGATTAAGCCATGCATGTGTGGGTATGAACTAATTCAGATTCAAGAATTCAGGAAAAAAGAAAAAAGACGCTAGAGAGAGAAAGTCCCCCATATGCTCTGCCTTCTCTCTAGAATATTGCCCCTTGCACTCACCGTCGCTCCACTCTCCGGTGAACGTCCCTCTCTGTTGGCCTAGCTTCGGACCCGTCGGCTTCGCCTCACCCTGCGCCGTGCGGCCGGCGTCGGGGTGTTCGTCGGTCTTGGTTCCGGTAGGTCTTTATTTGACTCTACTCTTTTATGGCTTCTCTAAGACCTTCATCGGCTCCTGGTGCTCTTTCCCGGCCGGTCACCTTTGGTTCTGGCTCGGTTAAGGCCCCTTTTTCCGGCCGATCGCGCAATACTGTTGGGGAGGACTTGGTTGCCAATCTTGGTTCGGCGGCGGGCCGTCGTTCCTCGGCTATGGATGTTGCCGGTAAGCCCCTCTCGGTTTCCAGCAATACTTCTAAACTTACCGGTGAGGAGTTCCCTCCGTTGCCGGTGTCGGTTGGTACGGTTCAACGGCTTGCTGCCAGAGAAAGTGGGCGGAAGTTGTTGCATGCTGAAGCAGGTGCGGATTTTCCGCTGACTGACAAGGTAGGTGAGGCCTTACCTGTGTCAGATTTGATTGATGTGGCCATACCGCGGTCAGAAAAAGTTGATGGACCCTCGTCAAATATGGTAGGCGCGGCCATACCGCTGTCAGACATAGTTGTTGGAGCCCCGTCAAACATGGTAGGCGCGGCCATACCGCTGTCAGACATAGTTGGTGCATCCTTACCGTTGTCTGACAAGGTTGGTGCGCATTTTCCGGGATCTGTCCCTGTGGGTCAAAATGCTGAATCTCGGCCGGCTCCTGCTCCTCCGGCCAGCAAATCCTTTGCTAATATTGTCCGTACAAACTGGGCTGACCCCCTTGGTTCTTTGCCGGTTGAATCCGCCTTCTTTGCCCCGGATGATTTGAAACTCGGAACAGTGTCGGATCGCGATGGCAGACCTCACATCAAATTCTCCGATGAGGAAGTTCATGAATTGGTGGCCGATTTTAAATTTGCTCTAATCGGAAAATTCTCGTTTGGTCTCCCAAAATATTTGGCTGTGGTTCAGTTCTTTGAAAAGCTTAAGCTAAGTGGCGGTTTTTCTGTCCGTGTGATTAATCCGAAACATGTTGCGATCATCCTTAGCAATGCGGAGGACTATGCCCGCCTCCGGCTAAGGCGTGAATGGATGGTGGATGGGTTGCCGATGCGCACTCTTGCTTGGTCGCCGGAGTTTGATCCCTCACATGAGTCATCTATTTCTCCGGTTTGGGTTCATATCCCAGAATTGCCCCTGAATCTCTTCAATCGGAAATCGCTTCTTACGATTGAGGAATCAATTGGAAGGCCTTTAAGACTTGATGAAGCTACTCTCAAACGATCTAGGTTAAGCTACGCCCGCATTTGCATTGAAATGGATCTTAGTGTTCCTTTGCCGGAGGACATTTCGATTGAGCAAGGAAGTCTTACCAAAGTCTTCAAGCTCATCTTTGAGAATGTGCCCAGTTACTGTTCGTATTGCCATCATGTTGGACATAATGTGGAGTCATGCTATGTTAAAGGCAATGCCCCGAGACCTGCCAAGAGAAGGATCTTGTCCCGATCGGAGAAGGGTAAACAAATTGCTGAAAGCTCTGTTCCAGGGGATCGTGGTGAACCCAAGCTGGTGAATAATCCCCTTGAAGCTGCGTGTCCCTCATCGGTCCCGATTGTGCCACCGGTGGATTCTAAGCCTGGCCCATCGTCGGTTCAGCCCGTCTTGCAGGTCAGTAACACTTTTGATATCTTGATTAACTCTGATCAAGAGGATGAGCATGTGGATAATTTTATGAATGAATTGCCGGTTAATTGCTTTGATAAGTCGGATTTTGAGGAGGACGGACCAAGTGTAGCTCACCTTACCCAAAAGCCACCTCGGTCCAAAAAAACTAAGACCCAAAAGTCCTCCAACCAAGCAGGCATGCCTCCCAAGCTTGCCATTGCTCCGCCTGTCCCGCCTCCAGGCCCCAAAAAACTGAAACAAAAATCCAAAAAAGCTCCCAAGTTGATTTTGGATAATGCTGACCCTAAGCTGTCCCTCCCCATGCTTGATTGCCCCTCCAACATCTCCTCCCAAATGGCTTTTGAGGATGCTATTGTGCGGGCCCATACTCCCCGGGCTATGTCCGATTCTGAAGAGCCCCCTCATAAGCCACTGATTCCGGTGCAAAAGAAAAACAAGAAAGCAAAGCTTCCTAAACCAATCCCGGTTCCGTCCTCCTCAATCCAGTCTCAATGAGTAACATCGTTTTCTGGAATGTGCGGGGGATTGGTAATGTTAAGTCTCAACGGTTTGTCCATGATTTGGTTAATGACCGTAGGATTGTTATTCTTGTGCTCATTGAACCAAAGATCAGTTTAGATGCTAATTTTATGCCGCGCCGGCTTGGCCTTGGCCATGGGTTTGCCAATGTTAATAACAAGATTTGGTGCCTCTTTCATGATAGTATCAATGTGGATGTCTTATTTGATTCGGAACAACTTATGCATATTAAAGTTACTGGCCCCTTGTGGCCTTGCCCCTTGATACTCTCTTGTGTGTATGGCAAGTGCTCTAAGACAGAGAGGCGGATTTTGTGGGATGATCTTAGACACTCCTCGGATAATTCCCTCCCTTGGCTGGTGGGAGGGGATTTTAATATTTTCCTCACTGCTGAGGAAAGAAAAGGCGGCTCTGACCCGGATGCAGGCGCTATGGAAGAATTCGGTAATATGGTCATGGATTGTGAGCTCCATGACATTGGCTTTCAGGGCTCGCCTTTTACCTGGAACAGTAAAGGTGTTTGGGAACGCTTGGATAGGGTCCTTTTCTCGCAAGCGTGGATTGACCTCTTTCCTTCTTCCCAAGTCACTCATATGCCCAGAATGCACTCTGATCATCATGCACTTTACATTTTATTTGCTAATGATGCTTCTTCTAGCATGCCTTGCAGTTTCAGGTTTCAACACATGTGGACTAGACATCATGGCTTTCTCAATTTTGTTCGCATGTGCTGGAACTGCCCTGCCGCCGGCCATGGCATGAACCGGTTATTTCTCAAGCTTCTTCGGCTTAAGAAGTCCTTGAAATCTTGGAACAAGGAAATTTTTGGGAATTTGTTCTCTAAGCTTGACTCTGCTAAATGTGCTCAAGCTCAGGCTGAAGCCACCTTTGATGCTGCCCCTTCGATGGAGAACCTTATTGAGCTCAAACGGTGCAATGCCGTGGTTGCGAATTCTTTAGCCATGGAAGAGGATTATTGGAGGCAAAAATCTGCTTGTAAGTGGCTTAAAGAGGGGGAAAGGAACACGGCCTTCTACCATTGCCTGGTTAAGAGGAAACATATCAAGTCTAAAATTTTCAAGATCGATGTGGATGGGAACACTTTAACTTCTCCGGATGAGATCCGTAACTCTGCTGCGTCTTACTTTGAGCAGCTCCTGACTGGCTCTGCCGGCAGCCTTGATGCTGATGCACTTGAGTGCATCCCTCAACTTCTGGGTGAACATGAGGCTTCTGTTTTATTGGCTTATCCTACTGCCGAGGAGGTTAAAGATGCGGTTTTCAGCATCAGCCCGGATAGTACTGCCGGCCCTGACGGGTTTTGTGCCAAATTCTTTCAAACTGCTTGGGATATTGTCCAGCTGGATGTCATTTCTGCCGTTCAAGATTTCTTCTTAGGCTCCGAAGTGCCGAGGGGTTTCTTGGCTACTACTATCACATTGATTCCGAAGATTGATTCCCCTACTTCTTGGAAAGACTTTCGGCCTATTAGTCTTTGCAATACCACTTGCAAAATTCTCTCCAAGGTCTTATGCAATCGGCTTTCTTGCTTCCTTCCTTTGATTATCTCCCAAAATCAGACGGGTTTCATCAAAGGTCGGCTTATCTCGGACAATATCCTTCTTGCCCAAGAGATGGTCCACAGTCTCAGCCGTTGCGCCGAGAACACCATCCTCAAACTTGATCTCCAAAAGGCTTATGACAGAGTTAATTGGGATGTCTTGTTTGCTATTCTTGAGAAGTTTGGCTTTCCTTCTCAATGGATTAATCTTGTCCGTGGCATCGTGACTAACTGTTGGTTTTCTGTGCTTGTCAATGGTGGCTTGGCAGGCTTCTTCCATTCCGAGAGGGGCTTAAGGCAAGGGGATCCCCTTTCTCCGGCTCTCTTTATTATCTTTGCAGAGCTCTTCTCTAGAGGCCTTGAATCACTATTTGCTCGGCATACCTCTCTTTTCTTTGAGGTTGAACGTGGAATCCGGCTCTCCCACCTTGCTTATGCGGATGATGTGATTATCTTCACCAAGGCGACGGAGGCGAACCTTCATATTATTAAGTGGTTCCTTTCTAAATTTGAAGAAAATTCGGGCCAGATTGTGAGCACGTCTAAGTGTTCTATCATTATGTATAAGGCCAATGAGGCGGTCTTAGATGGTGCAGTGGATATCCTTGGTTTTGGGAAGGGCACTCTCCCTTTCACTTATCTTGGTGCTCCTCTGCACAAGGGGAACCAATCGTGGTTATTGTATGAGCCTTTGATCTCCAAGCTTAAGAGAAAGCTCCTCGGTTGGAATGTCTCTAGACTCACTTTGGGCGGGCGGCTTACTTTGATTAAGAGCACTTTGTCATCCATCTCTTTATACATCTTGCAGGTTATGCAACCTCCAAAAAATGTCCTCCTTATGATTGAAAGGATCTTCAACCGGTTCTTTTGGGGCTCCACTGCTAATCGAAAGAAGATCCACTGGCGTGCCTGGAATTCTATGTGTTACCCCTATGATGAAGGTGTAATGAATTGCCGTGGTCTTAAGGATATCTCTTCGGCCTTCCTCTATAAGCTTTGGTGGAGATTCAGGACTCAGCCATCCTTGTGGGCCGATTTCCTCATGAAACGGTATTGCGCCTCTAGACATCCTTCTTTGGTCAAAGTGGCTCCAAAAGACTCCTCTGTTTGGAAAAAGCTTTGCATGATTCGGACAGAGGTTGACCAACACATTTTCTGGTCCATTGGCAACGGTAACATCAGTTTTTGGCATGATAATTGGCTCGGTGAGAATTCGCTTATTGAAATCCTTCAATGGCACGATCAAATTGGGGGCAAGCCTGTTCCGGTTCATGAATTTTGGGAGAACGGCGCTTGGAGGGA